>CM027118.1:66162307-66271189 GCA_015476505.1 Urochloa ruziziensis
AAGCTGTCGGCAGGTCCCACGTTGACATTGCCGTCGGCGATTTATCAAGTTGAAACATCTACGAAGCGATGCGTGATGCTAATTGCCATTAGCTGCCGACTGCGACTGTAATCGTAGTCTGCTTTACATCTTCTGCCCGTCCGATCGACTGAAGCAGGCAAATCTGCTGCCTTGAAGTTGCTTCAGTATCCGGGTGCTGTATGCCTGTAACCACCAGAAAGCATAGAGTTATCTGGGATTCTGGCCTGAGGCCTGGGCGCGTGCTGTGTCTTCAGTTCCTGGAGATTGAGAGGGAACAGGGCTTGTTACATGGAGTCTGATCATTAGTCTATCGTTGGTAGCGATAACGATCAATTTTGCGCGATCGACTGGTCGCATAGGCCCTACAGGTGCACTGCGTCACATTCTTGTCCTCCGCTTTGGTGTTTCATGAGTGCATAATTGCACTTGCACGTGGTAGGATCACGGGATAACATCGGACATTCTTCAGTGATTGTACTGCCTGTCGAGCAAGAAATGATGGAACGACTGAGCCCACCGCGACAACCGTGGTCGTTCGTGTGGGGGTTCCCGACTTGCAGCAATGGAGCATCCAGGGGTGAATAAAGAGTGTGGTCATCCACAGCTTTAGTTTATTTTCTCCTAGTTTTTGGTGCTATTATGCATCCGTTTTTCGAGTCCTAATGATGTTTTATGTATTTGTTCAGACATTAGTTCCATGGCATGATCGATGATGATAAACTAGTCAGCGACCGAGATGAATCGCCAACGAACTCAAACATGGAGGTTGGGCTGGCCCCTTTCACGCTTCAACTGGGCCCTGAAATACTTATTGCTTTGGGCTGCTGTCACTATTCTCTTCTTTACCGGCCCCTTCTGGCTTCTGCTTTGTTGGGCTGGGCCCTTTCACGCTTCAGCTGGGCCCTGAAATACTTATTGCTTTGGGCTGCTGTCACTATTCTCTTCTTTACCGGCCCCTTCTGGCTTCTGCTTTACAGTACTCCATCCGTCCCTAAAAACATGTAATTCTAGATTTTCTCGTGCAAATCTATGTATAAGTGAAATGACGCAAGTGTTCTTCTTGTCTTCCTTCAACGATGTTAGATTTGGTGGATCCCGTTTGTCAGTTGGTGGGTCACGTTAGAGTTGGTAGGTCCCGTTTGTGAGTTTGTGTGTCCCGCTTGTCAATTGATGGGTCCCGCTTTGTGGGATGGTGGGTCCCACTTGTCAGTTGGTGGGTCCCGTTCGTGAGTTGGTGGGTCCCGTGTGTGAGTTGGTGGGTCCCGCTTTTGTGAGTTGGTGGGCCCCACTTGTCAGTTGGTGGGTCCCACTTTGTGAGTTGGTGGGCCTCGTTTGTGTGCTAGAGCTATATGTTTATGGGACAAATTTCAAACCTTAGAATTGCATGTTTTAGGAGTGAGGGAGTAAAGCCCAACAATTCCATTTTTAAAAAAATAAAAAAAAGTAGAACCCAACAAAAGAAACGGAAGCGCCCTCCGCTTTTTTTTAAAGGCGGATTGAGCAACCTCAAACGGCGAAATCGTTCGATGGCTACTGAAGGTTTGGGCCCTCAAACGGGGGCGTGACTGAGCACCACATGTGCGGGGGCCACATCCCACCGCACATCCCCGCTCCTACCTCATGTCAGAGGCTGTCAAGGCAGGGTCAGTCCACCTACAAACGCCTTTTTGAGGGAGCAACCCACTAAAACAACTATATTTTCTAAACCGCACATTCAAATCAAAATTCAATTGCACCGTTAGATTTATTAGGACAAGATCTACAAAATAAGATCACTCTTGAATATGTATAAGTAAACTTTACTTGAAACATTTTATAAAAAGTTGGAACAATTTGGTTGTGAATAAGCCACAATTGTTCCAGCTTCACACTAAATTGTTCCAACTTCGTAAAAATTTGTTGCGAACAAAAAGTCATTTAACCATAGCTAAGTGTGGTCTAGTTTGAAAGATCTCATCATAATAAATGTTGCTATGCATTTAGATTTTAGTTTCAACATTTATTTCAAAAGATATAAAACTTTTTCTTTATATCTACTATGTGCATGCGCATGCAAGTGAGACGGCATGAATGTTTTCTTAGTGGCTGGGGCATGCAAAGGTTTGCAGGAGCATGTAAAAGTGTGGGCCCAGCAACAGCGGAGAGTATAGGTGGACTCGGCGGCACACATGCAGAAGGTTGGACATCGAGAGGTGCACAGTAGAGGCTGTCACACCGCATGTGCGGTAAATAGAAAATCCGCTCAAACGGCCATACACCTCCACGGCCGTTTTGGGCAGCCATCCCGTTCCGTGAAACGGCGACACGGTGACCCTCCTGAATCCTGACGTTTGGGATGTGACTCCGCTCGTGTCATCGTCCCGGTATCTCCGGGCTGCGGATACACCGTGAACACCACTCGACCTGGCCACCCGCGACGCGACTCGCGTGCGAGAGAGTCCGTGGCCGACTGACACGACTCGTCCCTATCTCTCCGCTACTAGGCCGCAGGCCCGAAGCTGCTCCCGTGCTCGGCGCGTGTAGCGCTTTCGATCTCTACGTGTGCGGCCGCCGCTCCCGAGACGGCGCCACGCTTACCTTCCCCGCGGCGCTCCCCCTACGTGTGCCCCCGCGCGACGCGCCACCGCGACGGCGGCATCCCAAGTCCCCAACGCCACGCACACGGCCGCTTATAACCCGCCCGCGCGCCCCGTGCTCTCGGGAACGCATCGCCACACGCTCGTTTTGTTTCGTTGCTCATGTACTCGTACACGCTCCGGGCAGCTAGCAGCAGCGGCTTCGCGCTCGGCAGGATCGGCGGCAGGAGAAGCGGCGTCGGCGGTGGTCCAGCGGCGCCGGGCTTGGCGGTGCCCGCCGCGGGAGCGGCACGCGGGAGGAGCGTCTCCGCGACGCCGGCGGCTGGAGCGCCGGTTCCGGGGGACCAGGGCGTCGGGATGGAGCAGCCGAAGCAGCAGCAGCCGCAGGTGCCCCCGCAGGACGCCGCCGGGGCCAAGGGCAAGCGCGATGAGACGCACAAGACCACCGGGTAATTCGCCGCGTTCCCTCCTCCCCGTGGAGAGATGCGTGGCAGATCCGAGTGATTTTCTGGCCGTGGCCTAATTTGGGTTTTGGGCTTTTGGCATGTGACGAGGCAGGGATGTGATGAGCCACTCGTTCGGGGAAGGGTACTCGACGCGCTCCGACGAGGAAGGGTTCGGCGGTGTCTACGGCGGGAACGACCCGGTGGAGCATCCCGGCACGGAGATCCACCCCAGCCATCCCGGTACGTGAACGCGCGATCTGGATTCTGAATTTTCTGATGTGTGTGACGGGAGGGAGGAGTGCTGGCCTGCTGGGTTAACTGGGTGTGATCCTGTGCAGAGTACGACACGACGCAGGGGTCGGAGGTGAAGGAGAAGGAGAAGGCGCGCCACCTCAAGGACGACAAGCACGCCGCCTAGGCGGCGATGCACACGTCTGAAATTCATGGCTTGCCGCCGTTTTAGTTTTTAGTGTAGAGTTAGCGTCTCTACCAGAACCGTAGCGTGGTTCACTCTAGTTTCGAAATGCTTTTCGAAGTTTGCTGAGGTGTACTAAAAGTTTAAGGAGCTTTGGTGCTAGGTTCTGTCTGCTCCATCTTACGGTGTAAGAACTAGTCTTGGACGCTCTTCCGGGGGGCACTGGTTTTGCTGGTTGCTTCTGGCTAATAAGAAATTAGTAAGAAC
Source organism: Urochloa ruziziensis (assembly GCA_015476505.1). Lineage (NCBI taxonomy): Eukaryota > Viridiplantae > Streptophyta > Magnoliopsida > Poales > Poaceae > Urochloa > Urochloa ruziziensis. The sequence goes on from CM027118.1 coordinate 66,166,033, forward strand.
ATTCACCCGCAGATTTCAAGAAACAGCTGGAACGCGATACTGAAATCCTCAAAACTAAAATTTAGCCATTGTTGCCAATTTCGATGAGGTCACATGCATTAAATCAGAGCATTTCCTTGAACATACTCAATTTTTGTTGGAAGTGTAAACTAGTGTCCACGAAGCCCAAACTGTCAATACAAAATGGATAATTTGCATTCGAATTTTCATTCTAATATGTGTCTGGATGATAGCAATTAAAAGTATACATCTCACACCATATTCATGATCAAGTGACTGTAGTTGAGCAATTATAAGCGGTGAATCTAGATAAAGCATTCAACGTGGTAGTCCCTATCTCCTGAGCAGAATCAGATCTCATGGATTCACGATCAAGTGACTCTAGTTGAGCAATTAGAAGCCGTGAATCTCGATTAAACACACGGTAGTCCCTGAGCAGAAGCATACCTCATGGTCAAAAAAACTAGAGCTGCCATCAGCACACCAGGATTCATGATCAGTGTTAGGCAAAAGTTGAGCCAATTAGTCCGAATTAGTACCGAGAACTAATTATATGATAATGTTATTAAGAAAGTGGTATTAATTATACTACTAGAGTATTTGTGTTTTATAAAGTGAATGCTCTCAGCGCTATCAGCATGATTTACTTGGAAGTATCGTAATGTTAGAATAGAATCTTTGAAATCATACGAGTATCAAGTATCAAGGAACATTCCCTTCAAATTATCGAGAGGCTTGTTGTCTGAAAATGCAGTATGTGGTGGTGGGAATATCAATCAAAGTGGGCGTTTTGTATCCACAAATATCGTTAAAACAAGCAAGCAAGCAACACAACTTCGTTGCAACTTAAGGCTCATATGTCCTGAAATTTCTAAGATAACTTGTATTTTAGAATATAGGAGTAAGTTTTACCCATCTTCCATTTAAAGTGGATGTGGATTAGAGAGGCCAACTGGCCATGCTCCTCTTCCCGGCTCAGTGCAAAACGCCACGGTAACACTCCAACCCTCCATGACATTAGGGAACAGAGACCGCTCATGTAACAGGCCGTGCGCTCCCGCGCTCGGGTCGTGTAGCGCTTTATCTACGCCGTGGGACGGCGCCACGCCACCTCCCCCGCGGTGCCTTCCAGGCGCGCGCTCCGTACGTGTGTCCGCGCCACCGCGACGGCGTCGTCACCACGGCAGGCGCGCCCGGTTATAAAACCGCTCCCCCGGCCCGTGCTCCCGGAACACATCGCCGTGCCCGCCTCTGTTTCGTTGCTCATGTACTTCCACGGGCTCCGGGCGGCTAGCAGCATCGGCGGCGGCGCGCGACTCGGGTTGGCGCTCGGCAGGAGAGCCGGAGGTGCCGCAAGCGCCGCCACCCGTGGGAGGAGCATCTCCGCGACGTCGGCCGCCAACGCGCCCGTGCCAGGCGACCAGGGCGTCGCCATGGAGCACCCGAAGCAGCAGCAGCAGCCGCAGGTGCCCCTCCAGGACCAGGACGCCGGGGCCAAGAACCAGAGAGGCAGCGACGCGCACAAGACCATCGGGTGCGTAATCCACACAGCCGTCTTTCTCTTCCCTGTGCCGTTCTTTGTTTTCCCGAGCAGAGCGCTTGATTTGGTCTTGGCATGTGACGCAGGGACGTGATGAGCCACTCGTTCGGGGAGGGGTACTCGACGCGCTGCGAGGAGGAAGGGTTCGGCGGGGTGTACGGGAGGCACGACCCGGAGGAGCAACCCAGCGCCGAGATCCATCCCGGCCACCCCGGTACGTGCGTTCGCGAACGCGCGCTGCTCTCTGGTTTCTGAATTCTGATGCCGTTTTCTAGCTGTGTGACACCGCGGGATTAAACGGCTGTGATCCTGTGCTGTGCAGAGTACGACGCGTTGCAGGGGTCGGAGGTGAAGGAGAAGGAGAAGGCGCGGCACCACAAGGACGACAAGCACGCCACCTAGAGCGGCGACGCCTGATTTCTCTACTCAGGCTAGCTTTCCGCCGTTCAGTTTGCTTTGCTTTCGAAATATTATTTCGAGTTTGCTGAGATGTAAAATTCTATAAGCTGTTTTAAGGAGCTTCGGTGCTATGTTCTGTCTACTCTTGATGCTTTTATGTAAGATAAACTATAGGACGGCCTGCCCTGGCTGTGTCTTTGTTGTATTATCTGGCAATAAGAACGACATCTTGTGAGTAACAATTGATTTACCATTTTGTATGTGCCCAAGAGCTTGTCGAGCTTACACCATTTGATGACACATATCAGATCACGTGGAAGTCTCTTGCGCTGGACATGGCGCCGTTCTGTTTGCCTGCTGAGGCGGTGACGCCCATCTGGCCACCTGTCGAATTAATTTTGTGTCACAGTGCTTCATTTAATTATTAGTCGATTGATGAAGAAGATGGAATTCCACTGAAGATGTATCTAGGCCCAAGACACGTCCGCGTATGTGCTGCTGTAGGCAAAGTATGATCAGAATACTATAATTAGAATTGTTAATCTCCGCTAGTGATCCTCTCGTGGCGCCGACCTGTCGTCTCGTCTGAGTGTCTAACACTTGTCTCTCTACCGTACCGGCATCAGAACGAAGAATCAAATCCTCCAGATGTATCTAGGCCCAAGACACGTCCGCGTATGTGCTGCTGTAGGCAAAGTATGATCAGAATACGATAATTAGAACTGTTAATCTCCGCTAGTGATCCTCTGGTGGCGCCGACCTGTCGTCTCGAGTGTCTGACACTTGTCTCTCTACCGTACCGGCATCAAAACGAAGAATCTAATCCTCCGTGCCAAGCTCGTAGGAGTAGAATTCTTCTTCGTCTCGAGACGTGAAAGCTGCGTGCAGTTTGGTTCAGACACAAGGTGGGATGGATGGTCCCGTCCTTATTTTGTGGAATGCGACCATCCTGTTTTGTTTGGTTCAGAGACAAGGTGGGATGGATGGTCCCGTCCCTATTTTGTGGAATGCGACCATCCTGTTTTGTGTTTGGTTAGAATGGACGATGATGTCCCTGTTTTTTAGTATGAGGGATAAAAAAAAGATGGATGACGATTTTAACACCGTCAGTCACATTTGAATGGGCCGGCCTGCCATCAAAATAGGCCCACATGTCATTCTCTATAAAACTTTTTTTAATCTAGAAAAAATTCTTTTTTTGCCTTATCCTTTTCCTGTATCCTCATCTTCTTTAGTAATCCCCCGCCGGATCTCCCCACGCCGACCATGGCTCCCCACTCTCGTCGGAGCTCCCCACGCCGGCTCTCCCCGTCGCTCGTCAGAGCTGCAGCGCGCGGAGCTGCCCACCGCCGGGCATGGCGGGCGTGCGGAGCTCCCCCATGCCGGCCATGGCGCGCGCGAAGCTCGCCCTCGCTGCCCCAGTGGGCGTGCGGAGCTGGCCCCCCGCCCTCCCATCGAGCTCCGACGAAGCTCTGCTCTCCCGCCCGGCGGCGGAGCTCCAGCTCGCGTGGCCTGGCGGCGGAGCTCTGGCTTGCGCGGCCCGGCGGCTCACGCGGAGCTCAAACTCGCGTGGCCATGCAGGGTCGTGGAGCTCCCGCGGCTGCCATCCTTTTCCACCGTCCCTCCTCTGCCGGCCATGGAGGGAGCTCGCAACCGACTGGCCATGGAGTACCCGCGTGGATGAGGTCCCTGCGCACACGGAGGAGACGGAGGCAGAGACGGGGGCAAAGAGGACGCCCCCGTCCGCGAGAATTGGGCGGACGGGGTCATCTCGCATCTGAGGAGAATATTCTCCTCTGGGGACGTCCTCATCCCACCTTCTTTTCAAGCAAACACTGGACAAAGTGAGATCATCCCGTTCCATCCCAGTCTGTCCCTCCAACCAAACGCACGCTAATGCTCGCGGCGTTGTTTTGCCAAATCGGCCCACCCTATCCTGCCTGACCCATTTCTGTCTGGCGTTTGATTTTGTCATTAAAAAAAGTGCATGGGACGAGGATAAGACATCAGGAGGAAGGAAGAGATGAGGTCGCTGCCTCTCTCCCTCTCGCCTTGCCACTTACGCGGTGCACCGTAGCGAAGCTTGGTGCTGTTTTGCCCTCATGAAGTTATAAACAACGTGAGATGAGGTAGAAAGCTTGCATGCGAGAGAGGATATAAATGTTAATGAGCAAAATGCAAGGCGAGCCATTAAACTTGCACAAAATCCTCACTCGAATCACTTAACTTGCAAATGGTACACCCCATATCATCAAACTTGTAAACATGTTCACCGTAGGTCCTTTTTGGCAAATGGTACACACCACATCATTAAACTTGCATCGTTGTTCACCAGAGGTCCTTTTGTGCCATGTCTGATGGTTATGGTTGTGAAGTTCGCCCAAGTCAGTTTACGAATGTTTACAATTCTCTTTGAGTTCACTTCTCACAGAAAATATGAAAAACATGAATTCACAGACAAAAACCATGAATTCACTCACTCACTAAAATTGAGTTCACACCTCATTGTAAATGGAGTTCACAATGAATATATAAATTTACCTATAGGTTCACACAAACGTAAACATAATTATAGATTCACTACATAAATATGATAGCATTCTTTTTTTACTGAAGTCACTAGAGGAACCCCCTACCTACTTTTTTGTATAATATGTTTATTTCAGACCCATTTAATTCACTTCTATGGGAGTCGAACCTGTGCCTGCTGGGTGCTTATCAGGTGCTCTAACCACTAGGACTGAGGCCCGTTCGCAATATGATAGCATTCTACTAGACGAAAAATTAATAGTATTTTCTTTTCCTAAATTATGGCATTTCTTGGGTCATGAGATAAGCTAGTGCGCCTTGTGTGGCGTTCACCTCCTCCACAAGGTGATCTTAATGTTGTTCACCCCTGCTTCTACCACCTCTGATTCTACTACGCCCTCTTGGTGCGCTAACAAAACTGTTTTATGTTCCTTCATTGTTCTTTCCTCTACCTCTTTCTCATGAACTTAATGTATTCTGGAACCAATCCACCCATTTGTCTCCTCCGAGGGGCCATCCCTGTTCTGCAACTTCCGCTGAACAGGTCTGGATCATGATCGAGTTGCAGAAACATCGCCGCTTCCACCTTGGGGCGTCGACGCCTTGACTATCTGATTCCTTCGTTTATTGCTTGAGGAAAAAACAAAGGTAAAATGTGCAATCTCTTTCTTTCCAGGGATGTTTGTAAAAATCCCTCTTCACGGTGGATTAATTTGGTTAGATGGGATGCTTATATGTTAAAAAGGGACCTACGGTGAACCATGTTACAAGTTTGATGACTTTTTATATACAGTTTCAAGTTAAGTGACTCCATTAAAAATCCGGTGCAAGTTCAATGATGTGTCGCGTATTTTACTCAATGTTAATCAATGGAAAAACCTACAGCTTTCTTCACCTTCACAGAAAATCACCCGTCACCCCCTATGACATGTATTTGGCACCACGTGGATTCATCATGTCTAGTTTGGTTAGAAGTTTTTCTGCAACAAATTTCATAATAATTGTAGAAGAACAATGGAGTTGAGTATATGTTACTCCATCCATTTTCAAATGCCTCAATATTTGTCACCATTAGTTTTGGATTATATTTCTCATATTGGTACTAGCACTATATTTAGGATAAAATCTTATTTGTTGTGGTTTATATATTCCACTATATATGATTTTTTTTCAATAAGACAAATATCAGAATTAATAGTGACAAACATTTAGAGTATGTTTAGAACACATTACTTTGTTATTTATGCCATATGTTAAAACGTGCCTTCTTTTAGATCAAAGATTGAACGGTTTACATTTTGTCACTCAATGGGTTTAAAAGTTTTAGGTAAAGCCAAAAATCTCGAAGGGCTTAGATTACTCAAGCATTCATTATCCAGATGGATCCTCATCCTAATCTTAATCCATCCCCCCTGGCCCATGGCCATTTCCTCCCTTCCTCTCTTTTAAAAGCGCGCAACCGACGCACTCGACCGGCTCTCCCTTTCGCCATTCGTTTCCGAAACGCAAAAAATCCCCAAATCCCGACACCGAACGCCGACGGCGATGTCCCTCCGCAAGCGCCAGCGCTCGGCGAGCAGCTCCCGCCTCGCCGCTTTCTGCTCGCCGCCGTCCCCTCCCCCTCCCTCCTCCGCCTCCGCCTCCTCCCCCGACTCGCTCTCCTTCCCCAACGCCGACCTCCTCCTGCGCCTCCACCTCGACCCCTCTTCCCCCGACGACGCCGACGCCGACTGCCACCTCGCCGCCGCCCCCGGAACCTTCCTCGACCTGCACGTCTCGTCCGCGGCGCTCCAACGCTCCCGCTACTTCGACGCCCTCCTATCCGACCGCTGGTCCCCGTCCCCCTTCGCCGCCGCTGGTGGCCGTCTCTCCCTCACCGTTGCGGCTTCACCCTCCTGCTCCCGCCCATTCCACGCCCACGTCGAGGTGCTCCGCCTCCTCCACACGCTCGACTTCTCCGGCGCCATCCGCTCCCCCGGCGATGCCCTCGACCTCCTCCCCGTCGCGCTCCAGCTCCTCTTCAACGACTGCGTGAAGGCCTGCATCCGCTTCCTTGAGGCGGTGCCCTGGTCCGAGGACGAGGAGGCTCGCGTCATCGGCCTCGCCCCGCTCCTCTCCGCCGACGAGGCAGCCGACCTTCTCGCCAGGGTCTCCCCTCCCCCCATCGCCGCTGGTCCCTCTTCCGCCGCGGGGGAGCCCGCCAGGTCGCCCTCCGAGGCCATGCTGCACGGTCTGATCAACTCGGCGATCCACGGCCACCCCGTCCACGCTGCCACCAAGGCGTTCGTCGCGATGCTCCTCAAGGACTATCCATCGCGGGACTGCGTCCACAAGGTGCTCAAAGATGCATTCGAGACGCGCCTGGAGACAATCCAGGAGCTCATGGGGAAGTACGCTAGTCCGGACTTCAGGGTCGCGGTGGACAGTGACGAACGCGAGGCCATACAGAGGTTCAACCTGCACTCTGCGGCGTTGAATGTGAAGCACCTGTATTGGCTTATTGAGAGGATGGTCGATCTGAGGGTAGCGGATAAAGCAGTGAGGCTGTGGAGTGATCAGGCTGCCCTGGCTACAGATTTTCAGAAGTTGCTGAGTGATGCGGACATGTGGAGGAACATGACGCCTGGGCTTCCAATGCTTGTGACCAGATGCACACTCAGGCTCGCCAATTCAATCGTCACAGGGGAGACTCTGGTACCTCGGCAGGTTAGTCTGCTAATTGATAATCTTGATGTTATGTCAAGTTTTTATGTGTGTCATATCTTATGAAGGTATATTACAATATTAAATGCGTCATTTGGTATGAACATGACTATCTGCTTGTGATTTCCTTCTGTTACAAACCTATTGATAATAGATTGCATATGTCAAATACCATGCTCTGTTAGAATGATTTGACTTGCTGCAGCTTATAAGATATGTCAATGACTTTGTGGTCTTAACATCTTTTCTCTCTCAATACAAAGTAACACCCAGTGTGTTCAATTGTTTGTTGGCAAGCCTGGAAAGCCAGACATGCTCTCGTACTACTTTTGTCTATACATCTCAACACAAGGAAAATAGGTTATATATTGCATACCATTTTTTTGGTATGTATTTTGCTTGATCTGATTATTTTCTCTGGAGAGCTCTTAGGTTGATCCTTACTTCAGTTCTTGAGTTGTTTGAGTCCCCAACCACAACTTATAGATGGAATCTACTCAACTTACTAAATAGATAGATGAACAAGTGAGCGCAATGCGCAAAGAATATGTTAAAGTGTTCCGTCCTGTTACAATAGCGCATCAGTTTGGACACCGACACGTCACCAACATACTACTTTGACAACTGGTTACTAGTATGGCATATTGTAGTCTTATCTTATTCTTTTATATGACCAATTTATTCTTGTGATGACTCCATATCGTCCGTTATGTTGTCAGTACCTCAATGGGTATCTCTGTTAGTCTGTTGGCTGTGATATGCCCGTGCCATAAGTTTAAGAGCGCATCAAGATCTCTACCCCATTGATTGGTATTGTTTTAGGGTTTCTAGTATTGACCCCTAATATAATTTTGCTGAGGTGTTTGCTGGTGTGACATATAAGAGATAACAGAGCAAAGGAAAAATTTCTGAATATATTAATTAGCCTGCAAAAAAGAGAAAAGAAAAAAAGGGCAAAAGCAGATGCTTTAAGATACTCCTATATCTAATTTCCCAGATAAAAGGGTCAGTATTAGTGAATATGTTAGTAGTTCATTCTTTTGCTCAAGGAGTTTGATGAGAAAAAAAGGCCTTGTAAATAAAGCTTTAAGCTAGGTTGAACAGAGTTGCCTAAAAACATTTGGCCAGAATGTGGGCCAACTGTCAGTGGTTTCTTTCCTTTAGGGGTGTCCGGGTGTGTGGCAGATCCAACTGAATATATTTGCTAGGTCAGCCTAGCAAATAAATACATATTGTGGATCTCTTAGAACCAGTATTTTGTCTTCATAAAAACGAAGCTTTGCCTGAAGGGCTGAAGGCACCAAACTGGTGAAATCCAAGGATGTCTTTGCACCAGAAAAGGCATAACCCAGAATTATGCTGATTCTCCATTTTTTCATTACATGACTAAATATCTACATCATGACTTCCAGTAAACAAAGTGGTATGTAGCTGCAAGTTATAAGTATTTAGTTTTGCTCAAGAGGCTACCTGCAGGTTTCTACACAAAACGCTCACTGGGCGCTTTGCTAAAATTGCAGAGTTCGTAACTGGTTTTCGGGAAGGCAGAGAATTTTTATGAATAATTAAGCATTCTTTTTTTTTCTTTTACTAGTATATGCTGGAGATGACAGGTCAAGATGTCGATCTGGTTCTTGATTTATTTGGCATGTAATTATCTATAATACAATCATGCCCCAGTAGACTCGTGCCCATGGATTGTTTTATTGAAGTATAAGTCTGTCCATTGGTTGCACATGTGTTTCTTGTGTTATTACCACGCACATTCACTGATATCCATTTCTTTTCCTTGCAATCCATCTTTTATTTACAGTATCTGGTTTGCCTCTAGAAAGGAAACTAGGATACAGGTTTGGATGGTATAAGTCCCATGGTTTGCTGCATGTGTACTGTTTATGCTTGATTCTTAGTACAAATTTCCCTTTCCAGTTCCATTCCATCTGTGCATCTGCAGTTTATGTATCTGCATCCGTTCTTAAATATATGATGTTTGGGACAGACTAGTTCAGTTTTGAAATAAGTCGTTTTTGATGAATGCACCTCAATTCTGACAATTCTATATGATTGTTTTTGATGAAACAGTTCTATATGAATGTTGCAAGCCTCTTGATAATAGCTTATAGATTTCATTTACTTCAGGCATTTTAGCGTTGAAGCTGCACTTCTCTGTGTACCTGAAGCTCTTCTATGATCTATGTTTTCATCAGGTGAGGATGAAGCTCGTCAGTTGCTGGCTCCCTGTCCTAAACGTCTGCCGGGGCATAGTTCAACCAATGCACTTCCACAAATCAACATCGAACTGCCAAGAGCTGGAGGAGGCGTTTCTTCAGATCATCTCCACTCTGCCCGTCCCAGAGGCCCAGGAGCTGCTGCGGCAATGCCTCGGATTCTCAACCCGCAATGTCGACGACTGCCCGCATCTCGTAGCTGCGTTCAAGACATGGTTTCGGCGCGCTGACCGGGCTCCTCTGGGTGGTGACAACTGAGGCATGGGCGGCCAGTGTGTGTTTCGCTGTGCATTCTCCCTCTAGCTCGCCGTAGGCCTCCCCTAAATCCTCTGGATTTAGTATAGTGCTTGCTTTTCGGTTTTTTCCGCACTTGACTGTCCATGCTTCTTTCTACTGTCGCTCGGTGTTTAACTTAAGCACTATTGGTGTGAATTTCATTCAGTTTGCTGTGTTTGAGGGCGGCAGTATTTCTGGAGCATTGCGACTGGTTCTGAAAGTTGGTCTAAAATAACTGGTGAAATTTGCTGCAAAGATGTGCACAAATTTATTTTGAGAACATTAAAATAATCGATAGTGAAATTTGCTGAGAAGTATATTGACACAAATTTTCTGAACCCATTCGACTTAAGAATTAAAATATCGAGGACGGCCGTATTTCCGTTTTACATCATGAATATCATCACAAGGATACATGAGAGAGCAAACTTTTAAAACTTTTATTACAAGTCTATCACTTTACAAAAATTTCATAAATTAAGGCTACAACATATATAGACTAGAACATGGGAATTGCAACATTTAGGGTGAGGTTCTATCTCAACTTAGATGTAAGCTATGTCTAGATAGTTATCTTACCATGTTTTGCTAGATCGAGAGTTAAAACGCAGCGAAGGAAATAGGGGAATTAAAAGGCAATAATGATGTCCTTGCCCACAAGACACCACTTGCATAAGCTTGAGCAACTCCCACCACACATCCACTTTGCCGGCCCCGGCGGGATGAAGGTGGTCATCACTCCAAGGAGACAACCTGCAAGACAACTTAACGGCAGCACCATTAGTACATTGCGTACTAGCAGGACTTATCCATAATACTATACATTTGTTGGATGCATAAGGCCAGTCAAGTTTTAACATTTATCTTTAAAAAGCAAGCATATCAAGTGAATAAGTAAAAGACCGGCACCTATCACTATGTCAAGCATCAATACATTTGTATAAATAAAGTGATCACGTATTATGAGCTCAATCTTACATGAACTCCATTTGGTAACTCTACATCCAAAGTCAAAGTACAAGAGCATACTTCTTAACCATGGAGCCCGGCTATTGCAATAGATTAAACCCTGCAGGGGTGTACCAATTTACCCGCACTAAGCGCAAGCCCAACGCCCATATCCATGGCCTAGGATAAGGGTTGAATCATGCCTTCGACCTTTCGCATACCCGCATCCGGCTACGAACGAACGGTTGAAATGGTTAGATGCACCGGACGCAAGCCAATCACACCTCAACCCAATCCCGCCCGAATCCGGTCAAGGCAAGGTGCAACTTATGGTACTTAGCTTGCCATTCCCATATTAGGTATGTGGTTAGTACGTAAATATGCTCAAGTATCAAAGCGATGGAGTCGCGGGCCTTAATCAACCCAAGCAAGTCTAAGCCATCTGAGTTCCACTCCCAACATGGCCCTACACACTTGCTCAAGTTTCGAATCATCATTCAAGATTGCTTATCTTTTAATATTTCTAATCTACTCAAGTATAATTAAGCAAGTATTCTAAATCTCGCGAGTGGTAGTGCCCTTGCCACCTCTTGACTTCTACCGTGCTAAGCATGGCTAAGCAATTTATCGAGATATCTAGCATTCATACTTTTACTAATTAAGTTGGGCTAAGACCAATAGTTGACATGTCTAGTAGGTTCTACTCATTGCATATGTCTAGATAGAGCTAAGTCCATGCATAACCATTAATAATTAATAGCAATTCACATTCTGAAAATAGAGTTGAGATATATAGGTGCCTACCTGAGATCGATGCCCACAACCGCGACACTCGGGAACGTCATTGTCTAAGAAAGAATATGAATGCATAAATTAGAAAGGATGCTTATGAATGAATATGCATATGTGATGTAATGACACATGAAAGGTAAAGGGGCTAGTATGGTTCAAAGTCATTAGGCAAGTGATAAAGATTGGGACTATGGTGCATTAGTCTAATATAAGGTGAGGTGTCAAACAATTAATCATACATGTGTACAAAATATTCTAAGACAAGTTACACTATCAGAATGCAATTAAGACTAGTTGTGCTTATTTTAGTTGCCATAAGAACTACAACAACTAGCATACCACCACCTAAGCAAGCATCATCATTTGATTTATAGCATGGGCAATTTTAATCCTATAAGACATAGTTCATTTATTTTCAGCTAGCAAAGGCAACATATATTTCATACAAGCACACATAATTCACTAAGCCTTTTACATCCAAACTAGTCCTAGAACATGCATATTAAAGATGTATTCTTGTGCAACTAAACTATGAGAGCTATCAATTACAAACATGCTATGACCCGAGATAACTATTAAAGTTGGTTTAATAATATTAAAAGTATTAATTGCGATTGCCGGTGATTCCGGCGACCGATTGCAGCGAGGTTTGATCCTAGAGCTTTCTTAGATGATGAAGAGTAAGTTTTGGCTCATCACAATGACATGCATGGAGGTTTGAGTGACATGCATCATTAATGGAGATGCGCTTCCATGGAAGGTCCATGGCGGTGCTTCCAATGGAGGGGAGAGGAGGGGGAAACTATATGGGAAGCTCACCAAGGATGGGGAAGGACGATTCAGAGACCTCCGAGTTGAAGTAGAGCATCAGCGAAGGAGATCGACGATGAGCTTTCTTGACCGGAGTTGGGAAGAAAGTACAACTTGCAGCAGCTTGGTCTTTGGCTGGGGGGAGTCGAGGATGGCGTGAGGGAGGAGCTCGTCCTCAGCCTGGTCGGCCAAGGCCAGGGGCGCTCCTGCTGCTGGTCGACGGCGTGCAGCAAGTGAGGGAGGCGGAGCGGCGGGGAGGAGAACGGGGGCGGGGAGGGGGGGGGAGGGGAGGGAGGGGGGTTCGGTTCAGGGGTGTGCCACCCGAATGTTAAATCTACCATCGCCCGGAAACTTCCTTCCCCACGGTTGATCGCCAGTGCCCCTCTCATCCACATGGTGGGCCTCGCCCAACCTTCCCATCATTTTGACTTGTACTCTCTTTCTCTCTCCCATTCTCTTTCCTCTCTTCCTGCTATCGATCCAGATGCAGACGGGGTGCAAGGCGGCGGCGGGACTCGCTATCGCTGAGAGCAGCGAGGACGGCGGCCTGACGAGCAGCACCCCCGGTGGCGGAGCCACGCCTGGGGAGTGCGGCGGCGGGGACCTTGACGCCGGGCGAGCTCTGTCCCCGCCGTTGAGGGCGCAAGGCGCGGCGGTTGTGCGCGAGCCGGGAGAGCGTGAGGTGGCGCCCGACTCTCGCCAGGAGGGGGGCGCGGCGGCAGCGCCTAGCTCCTGCCGGGAGGGGCACCGGCGGTGGAGCTCCACTCCTGTAGTGGAGGGCGCAAGGTGGCCGCCGCCGCCCCCCCTGTCAGATCCGGGCCCTCACCTTTGTTTTTTCTTTTTTTTTTCAAAAATATTTTTCAAAATGGTTGTCACATTTTTTTTTGCCAAAAGTTTTCGGAAAACCTTTCTCTTCCATTTTTTCTGAAAAGTTTTTCCAGTTATTTTTTGGATTTTTTTTTGTAAATTGTTTTTTGCTGAAATGTTTGTTCTTCAAAATTTTTGGAAACTTTTTCAAGTTCTTTTTGCAAAAACTTTTTTGAAAACTTTTTCCAGTTATTTTTGTAAAAACTTTTTTTTGAAAATTTTTGTGGGTATCGATGGATGCTTGGGTGAGGACTGCTCGGTCAGATACCGAAAAGGAAAGGATTAATGGGCCTGGTTGACTGTTGGGTTGGAACCACGTCAAAAAGGGTTGGTCTGAAATCGACCTTACGGTGGGTTGCGAACGGGCGCCCGTAAATTTGATATGCCCCACTACCACCCTGGTCCCCGGGTGCTTGATTCACTGCTACTAGACGACTGGCAATTGCGGGCATGGCAAGCACGGAGGCGGCGGAGCGCAAAGTGATCAGGGTCCTCGTCGAGCGAGGAGATCCACCGGGTACGTACGCGCGTAGAGAATTGTTGATGATCGCTGATTTTTTTAGACTAAGGTTAAAATCTAGCCTACTATATCCACATGGTCAATAATACAGCCAAAGGGTACAAAGTGGTTTTAGACTCTAATCCAACAATGAGGAACTCAAAAACACAAGAAAGAAAACTCTAAGATGAAGAAGAAATTAGAAGACTAAGGTTCATTCTTCTTGTTCATCCATACTTCAACCTTGTATTGTCTTGTGGCACCGATCCAATAACATCCTTCGTCTGCTTAGAAACTTGATGTCGAACTTGAATGCTTCTCTTCTATCACTGACACAACAGAATCCGCCTTAGGTAAATTGAATGTCAGGCTAAATGACTTCCAAGGCGATGCCTCCAAGAAGGATAAGACGTTGATGACGACGTCACCGCCCATTCGGCAAGCCGGAGTAAGGTTTTCACCTATCATTGACCTTGCAGAAAGCATCACAACAAACGCCTCAAGTGAGGAAAACGACGGTCAATGACGTCGTTGTTGCTGACACCGACACAACAGCCAGGTAAAGCTTTCGTCTATCATTACCGCAACAAAGAAATCTGTCGGCCTCCCGCCTCATGTGCAAAAGGGGCATCAAGGATGAAGATCATAGCAGGCATCCGCCCCAAAGAGACCCCCCCCCCCCCCCCCGCGTCTTGACTGATAGAACATCCAGATCAATCATCTAGGAGAAAATTGTCATATTCTTTCTGTAGCGGAGCCGGAGGAGTGCTCCCAAAGAGACTGATAGAACATCCTGATCAATCATGTAACGACCCAAATGTAATCAACATGCTGAGTATTGCATCATGAGCATAATTATGTGCTAGCATAAATTTCTGCGTTTTCTTTGAATGCATTTGTATCTAATTTGAAATATCGAGTATAGTGGACAGGCATGCCTTGTGAATGATCTTTCTTTTCCTCTATAGAACATATGCTATCTCATATCATGGTAAAATACTTCTCTCTGGACCATGAATTTAGGTAATCTCTCCTGGCCAAACAGCTTACCCGAAGGATAAAAAGTAGGATTCCGGAAAAAATTCTCTTTTCCAATCTACAATAGCTTTTATGCCTGATCCAAGCAAAATGAGTCGTTCATGATCCATTCTACCTTTCATGATTTTTAGAGACGTCTAGATATCTTGTTTTGATTTAGCATACTAATGTACTATAATGGGTGGGGCCCGCCGCCTGAGTTTTTTTTCGTCAAACGTGCGTAGCTCCCGTGCGTGGGGGAGGCGTGAGCCGTGGAGCGGGGCCCGCCGCCTGGGGGCGACCGAGCGCACGGCGCCCCCCGTGCGGGCAACCGCAAAATAGAAATTGCCGTGGTAGTGGTAGTAACCAGGTGGCCGGCCGTCCGGCAAGGCGCGTTTAAGGGTGTGATTGAATGGTTGGGTTTCCCCAGCCTGCATCGCATCCTTGAACCGGCATGATTGGTTGCTCGCGTGCGTGCGGCCATATTCCTCCGATCCGTTGATTGGTTGCCATATTTTTTTCTCGCTTCTCGCATCTATTATTCACGCGTCGTGCTCCGTGTTGCATCGGTCGGGTGGTGCGCAAGCCCCCATGCGTTGGTTTTCCTTTTCTTTTCTCATTTCTTTTTATTTTCTTTCTTTTTTTCACGATCATCACAAACAAATAATCACAACAACAATCATTTCACATATCACATAATCACTTAGGGCCAGTCATCACGACCGAAGAATCACTTTACAATCACAAAATGAAAAAAATCACTTCTCAATCACATGATACTGAAAAAATCACACTCGGAAGAAACTTGGAAGAGGGCCCTGCTCGCCCCCGGCCAGGGAGGCCCTTGCTCGCCGCCGGCCTGGGAGGCCCCTGCGCCCGCGGCCAGGGCGGCAAGACCTCGCCCGTGGCCGGGGCGACAAGAGCTCGCCGGCGCGGCGCCCGCGGCCAGGGCGGCAAGACCTCGCCGCCACAGCGCCCGCTCCGTCCGCGCGCCTGGCCGCACCGACCGCTCCCCTAGCGCCCGCGCCGGCCGCTGCCGGATCCAGCGCTTGCGCCTGGTCCGCTCGCGCGCCTGGCCACTGGCTTGGCCCCACGCCGGCCAGCCGGCGGATCCCGCGCCCGCGGCGGCGGCCTGGGTCCGCTCCGCCCGCGCCTGGCGTCCTCGATCCATACATGCACGACTGCACCAGAGATAGAGACAGGGGATGAGAAACGAGAGGAGGAAGAGAAGGAGAAAAGAGATAAGGAGAGGAAGGAGAAGGATCTGAGATCGAGGCCGGAGTGAGGAGACGATGATAAATAAAGGAGGCCGCCCGTGCGATTTTTTCAGCGTCTCCTCGTTAGTACCGGCTGGAGGGTCTGTCCGGTACTAACGTGTTCCGTTTTGTACCGGGTGGAGCCTTTATCCGGTACTAAATTGCCTGCGTAAAATTAGTACCGGCTGGAGAGACCAGCCGGTACTAACTTGGCCTTTTGGCTACTGTTGTCTGTAGCCGGTACTAAAGGACTCCTTTAGTACCGGCTCCGACCAGCCGGCACTAAGAGGCAAGGATGAAAGGTCTTTTCTCCCGTAGTGGTTCTTCAGTTTCCAGTGACAACAAAAGGATAGAAGTGAGTTTTGCTATGGTTAACATAAGGTTAGAAGTCACCGGTGACGCCAGATTTTGGTAAGAGTCGCTAGCCGTTCCCACTCCAGTCGGACAAAATTCCTTGGGTTCAGGCATGGTAAAATGCTAGTAGATTTTGGTAGGAGTCAACGTAGGATGTGGCTAACTTACGGCCGCAATTAACTAGTACTCCGTAATTATGAAGCTGTGGAGAAAGACGATATCGAGGACGTAAACTAACAGGAAGCTCTGGAGAAAAGATGTTGGCAAAAAAAAGATTATTACATTGTTGTCGTACAGGTCACAAGCAATTTGTCCTCGCCATTCGCCAGTATTTTTTCTCCATGCATTGGCATTGCAACATGCGAACCCACAACGAGACGGAAGGAAAATGAAAACAGAAAAACTGGACCAATGCACGAGTCAGAGACGCGTCATGACTTCTAACGATTTTGCTTTTACCGAGCGACGGGGAGGCCGCGAACGCGAACGAGGACGACCTCAGCTCGCGCTAGTAGAAGCCCTGCACAGGCCACCGGCGGTCGGGGTCCGGCAGCCACGACGAGCGCTTCTTCTTCTTAGCCTTGTCCTTCTTCCCCTCCTCGCCGCCGTCGTCACCGTCCTCGGAGCTCTTCGAATCGCCGTCCGACGACCCAGCGCCGCACCCGCCGGCGGCCCCGCCGGCGCCCGACTTGTGCCTTGACCGCACGTACTCGATCAGCCTCCACGCCGCCGGCTTCTGCTGCTGCGTTGTCGGTGGTGGCGGCGGCGGAGGCTGCGGCGGCGACGCCCCCTGCTTAGCCGCCGGCGCCTTCTGCTGCTGAAGCAGCTCGACCGCCAGCGGAGCCGGCGGCGGCGGGGCCTTGGCGTCGTCAGCAGCAGGAGGGTCGTCGGGGAGGCGCGCGGACTGGGAGAGGCGCTCGTAGTCCGGCAGCGGCACGGTCTCCTCCGACGCGCCGTCCCCGTCGCCGCCGCTGCCGCCGACGCAGTCCATGAGCAGCAGGTGCTGGTGGCTGCCGCCGGGCCTCCGTTTCAGCCGCCGCGCGCCGAACCTGGAGCCTGGCCTCCTGCCGCCGCTGCTGGTTGTGGCGTGCCGGCCCTGCTCCTCCGAGTGATCCAGGATGTCCATATTTAACGAAGCTCCTTGGCGCCACAAACCATGCAGAGCAAAATGAAAATCTCTCTCTCTCTCTCTCTGCTCGTCGGGAGGATAAATTCCCTCGATCTGTAACTGTGGCGGTTGCCAATGGCGACGCGACTCCCAAAAGGGACGCAGAAACTAGCAACAGGGGGAAAGGATATTGGGAGGAAAAGTTTGACGAGAAGTTCTCCAATCCGGCCCGGCTGATGGCGTTCATCTGAGCTGGTGGTTGACTTTGAGGAAAGCGTCGTGGTGCACACGCGGTCCGCTTGGTTACGTGTCGCCCTGGACGAAGGGCGGGCCCCGCTGGGCAGTGGGAGAGAGGGACATACGGTTCGACGCCTGAAGCCGCCGCGTCCGTGGATTTTGACGGTTTGGGGGGCACAGTTGGCGAATTTTCCCTGGGCTCAGAATTCTAGCCGCCATGGAGAAGAGCTCCTAAATCTTCGAGAAGATCTTGGTTACGGGGGAGGAGCAATGATCACTGCCATTTCCTCAAGTAGGGTTAGCATCTCGGGAGAGGCCCTAAACTTCAGTCAAATCTGCTTCGATTGTACATTTGACCGCATCGTTCCTAGACACGCCCCGTGGACTGTGGTGGGTTCGGATAAGAATCACACCGAGGGAGTTCAGACTTCAGAGCCGCTGAGCTGAGTTTTCGGCTGGAAATTGCTAGTATTCGTTCAAGACATTGACCGTAGTGATGGTATTTGCATTGACGAAATTGCCATTTGTGTTCCCTAGAACATTATCATAATTCATAGTTGCAAGGACCGCTTGGTGCTGTCCATTTCATTGCAAGGGAATTATGTCCTTTCTGAAACGCAGTGCGAAGAAATTATGGTTTGGAGTGCAATTCTGACTATTCTAGTTTTCAAGTAGGAGGCTGTGCATTCTTGCAGCATGGGTCCTGCCAAGTAACACGAGGCTGTGAAAACAAAAGTAACACGAGAATAATATGCGAGTTCTCAGTATAGTAGCTTTAGGTATTTGCTACTGAGACTAATTTTTTAATGCATTTGCAATTTTCTTGATGCTTTATTTATAATCTGAATGCAGTACTCGACCAACACTATTTTATTTCACTTCATTCTATACAATTTTATATCACTTCATTCTATATTGTTCGTATATTCTTTGGATCCAGGACCAAATATAGCTTCTCGGATGCCAAATTGGTTTTTTCATACCGATCGTGGTCCCTTCACATGCCTCATCACATTTTGTTTTTGGGACATAGGAAAACAAAAGGATCAAACTTATTTAAAACCTCAAATGACGATCAAAACATATACCGTACTCCCTTGATGATATCGAGACCGATTTACGCGGCGAGTCGGCGACGATACATTCATGCCGGCCGGATTCCTTCCCTTCTTTCACACGCCAATACCCACAGAGACGGAAAAAGCCTAGTCTTGGTCAACAAACACATGCGACCGAGGCCAGGAGGAATTGCTAAATGACAACTAGCTAATCAAATCAGTAATCATCAGCTCTATGTTTGGTCCCCAGAAAATGTAAAATGACTGATGGTTTAATTAGGTATTTAAGGTTCTTTTTTACCAATAACAACACATCGGATTAAGGTATTTTTATAAGGCTAGTCTCAGTGGATCTCAGTGGAGAGTTTCATTGCACAGTTACCTAGAGTAACACATCATCTAAAAATGGTTACCAATAACAGCACATCGGATTAAGGTATTTTTATAAGGCTAGTCTCAGTGGAGAGTTTCATTGCATAGTTACCTAGAGTAACACACCATCTAAAAATGGTTGAAACTATGATGAAACACTCTCTCTCAATGCATAATTTTATCTATTGTTGTTTCCAAGGTTACATGCAAGACACAACCTATCTAGGTAACTGTGCAAAGAGGGTTTCATCACCATGAAACTCATTTCACCTCTCTCTTCATTAATACACTGCCACATCATCAAAATTGCTGACATGGCAGCCATTTAATGTCCATGAAACCCCCACTGAGATTGGCCTAAGGGCAGTCCCAACCCTCCACATAGGATAGTTTCCATAGCATTTAATAGAGTCATGTCAGCAAAAAATCTGATGTGGCAGCCAAGTTAATGAGGTGAGAGAAGTAAAATACTAGATGTCAGTTTCTCAGGTCAGAAACCAAGTCGACTCGTCAACCAACGCACCAAGAAACCAGTGATTCCGCGTTGGGAGGCTAGACATCGTTTCTTCCTGCACCTTCTTGCGGGGCGCACCTTGAGGACGGCGGAGGCCATGGCGGCCAGACCTCCCGCTCGGTGAGCTCCCGCTGTGAGCCTCGCCGTCGCTGCCTGCACTCCCCATATGCTTGCGTGCCGCTCGTTGCGTCGCGTGTTACAGCATCTTCCGGTTAAGGCCACGCTCATGTGCAGCTCGCCGCCGATGGAAAATCAAAAGTAATGGTAGAAATCGGATGCTAGCAACATGAATTCACTATCAGATGGATGAAATCGAAGTCCAATTGCACAAATCCATGCCTGGTGGATTGAATCATAGCAAGTTGCATGCCGGTGGACAACTGGACATCTCGTAGCGACGGAGTTTGACGGATTGCTCTCTTGATGCTCACTGCCTGGAGCGCGCATCGGGTCTCAAGGGGAGAGGTGAGAAGAGGAGGGGCGCGGCCACGGCGCAGCTCGCCGCTCGCCGTTCCCGTCACTGGCCTCACTCCGTCTGTGCGAGCGTGGTGGAGCGGCGGAGTTGCAGAGTGCGGACCTCGCACGCGACGTGCAGCCGGACCCGGAGCTCGCCGCTGAGAAGCGGAGGAAGGAGACAGGGTGACTAGAAAATTTATTATGAGCCCACGCGAGGAAACTATGGGTTGGAGCTATAGAAACTATAGGTAAGTTTGTTGGTGACATGGCAGTATAGAAACTGCTTATGGAAACTATGGGTTGGGACTGCCCTAAGTACTCGATCTTGCATCATTTGTAATGGAGTTGGATCATCGCCATCAGCCCATTTCCAACGCAACTAGGAGTGTCCAAGCTGATCATCGCAGTGATTTGGCTAACATGCAGTAGCAAGTAGCGACTGAATGGCGCAGAGCCAAACAAAGAAAAAGCGTGGTTATGACATTTTTGCCAATAGTATGAGATGTGCTATAGGATTACGAAGAAAAAGTGTGGTTATGACATTTTTGCCAATAGTATGAGATGTGCTATTCCTCCTTATGAAAGGAGGCGGGTGCGGCGCGCAGCCAGGGTGGCCACGGTAGCAGAATTTTTTTTACCGTCCGATCTCATATTTACGGCTCTTGCCATTCGTTGAAGGCTCCACGCCGTTACCCTATCCTGCTTGTACACGTGTCCATGGGACCAAAATATCTCGGCTCCCGAAAGATCGAGCAGCGCCTCGACCCCTCTCCTTCCGAAGAAAAAAAAAATGAGGAACTGCTTCCTTCGCCGCCACCCCAACGCTCGGCTCCGTCGCACCCCTCCCTCTCCCCTCCATCGCGTCGCCGGCGCCTCTGCCCCTCACCTCCACCACTGCAGCCGCCTTCTTCCTCCCACCGCCACCGCTGTTTCGCCCTCGCTGTCGATGCGTCGACGTCTCAGTCCTCGGAGTTCGCCCCGCGGGCCGGGGCGGCCTAGTCGTGTGCCGCCGGCGGGGTTAGGTCGGGCCGCCCCTTGCTGCGACCCACGGAGCGCTACTCCTCATCGCGTGGAGGTCAGCATGGGCACTCCCCGCCGCCAGCGCTCGCGAGGAACAGACCGCAGATCTGGGCCTCGATGCGGCAGCGGCGGCCGCCAGTGCGCGGGTGCCGGCTGGGGCGGCGGCCATCCATGGTGTGCTGTTGTGCAGGCACGCGGATGATGACTGACCCTGAGCGTGGCACCCGGACAGACGGCAATAGGCGCGTGAACAGCAGGCACAGGCAGGAGGCCCGCCATGGATGCCCAGTCCGCCGCCAAAACAACAGACCACGGTGGAGGCTGCAACAGGGACTTCTCCGTTGGTGAGCTCAGAAGCGTGGCCTCTCAGGAGGAACGCTGAGTTGCCGACGGCATTTACAATCTTGTCGGTGATATTATCTCCGGCAGTCTTCCACAGGGTAGCCCACGGAAGTGATTTGTAATGCAGGGAAGATCGCAAAGATCGGAAGCAGGATGGTTAGGATGGACAGACGCAAGGGTTTATACAGGTTCGGGCCGTCGACTCGACGTAATACCCTACGTCCTGTTTCGGGGTGTTGTATTGCGTAGATTGTGAGTTGTTGTCTTGAGACTTGACGTCTTGAGTTGTGGTGTAGTTGTTTTGGAGGGGGTCCCTGCCCGCCTTATATATCGGGGGGCAGGGTTACAAGTCGGTTTGTATCCGATCCTATCTCTAAGAATCCTTTCCTTCTTTACAATAATTCCTATTCCAACTAGGACTTCTCTTTCTAGATCCTTCCTCCGTGCGCCGACTTGTCCCGCACGTCTTCAGGTCCAGAACGGTGGGCTGGGCCGCCCCCTTTTGGTGGGCTGCCAGGCATCCTCGTGAGGCACCCGGGTACTATATCCCCCACAGTAGCCCCCGAGCACTTCTTGGCCGATCGTTGGCTGTAATTGTTCCATCTTTTCTTGCATGATTCGAGTGCTCCAAGTTGTCTAAGATCTCATCCGAGTAGTTTCGAAGAAGATCCGAGTGGTTTCGAGGAAGATCCGAGTGCCTGCTCAGACGTTTCTGAAAACAATTCTTCAATTACAGTCAAAGTGAGGGGAAGGAGTGCTCTTTTTCACGACGCGACAGCGAAGTGAATACACTTAGCCCCCGGGCTTTGGGCAATTTTAGTATGAAATTGGCCAAAGGTCTTCAATTTTTACACATCTGTATCTTGATTTTCAATGGTGTGCACCTCCAGGTGCACCCATTGGGTGTAGCCCCCGAGCCTTGAGCAGAATAGAATATTCTGGTCGAGGGTCAAAAAGCAAAATATCATGAATCTCTTTTTAAACTTAATCCATCAACGGTGTGCACCTCCAGGTGCACCCATTGGGTGTAGCCCCCGAGTCTTGTTACGATTCAGCATGATCGTGTCAAGACTCTGAAAGCCATGAATTCCGACTGATTTTTCAGCCCCCATGCCTCTGGGCATGGATTTTGGATAAACTTTTCCTTCAGAGGCTTTTTTATTTCCCCTTTATAAGGATTTTGTCCTCAAGTTCTTTGAACTCGGCATGACTTCCGAGTCGTGTCCCACGACCCAGCTTGACCATATGGTAAGCCATCTTCTCACAAGATTTATACTTGTCGGCATTTGACCCAGATTTCTGAGTCAATTTAGCGATACTATCGCATGCCTTACGTAAAAATCAGCTGCAAGGATGCAATATTTAATTGCAAAATCAAGTCTGGCCGTCGACTAATTTTAGCCTCACGACCGAGTGGTTTCTGCCCCTGAACCCTAGCTCAGGAACCCACAAATTTATTATCGTAACAGAACCGAAAGGTCGTGCTATATTTCAGCCCATTTAGGCCCATTATTCCTCAAAGTCCGTTGCGTCCCTAACGGTCGCTTTACGGAAGGCGAGATATCGCGAGATATCGCGACTCCCTACCGCATCTTTGAATTCAAAGCGACGGGACGTGCGTGCGTCGGTTGAGTTCCCGAGACAAGCGCCGCGCCGCGCGCGGGAGGAACGGTTTATTCCTTTATAAGCCATCCCCGCCGCATTCTTCTTCCTTTACTTGCCATTTGCCTTCCCCGACGCTCCAGTTCTCTTCGCGCCAGAGCAAACCCTAGATCTGCTCCCACAGCTTTCTTCCTCGCTCTTCAGCCCCGCTCGTTGCCATGGCGCCCAAGAGGAAGGAAGCCTCGAAGCGGAAGGAGAAGTCGCCGGCAAGAGCCCGGTCGTCCAAGGCCAAGGCCACCGCCGAGGTCGCCGTAGATCGCGCCGTCAAGTGGAGGGAGTCTATCACCACCACCAGGCGCCTCGAGCAGCACGTCGTCGACGGCGTCCTCCCTAACCAGCAAACCGCCGAGTGGCGCGCCGCCGCCGGTGAGTCTTTCCCCACCCCAAACTCCTCTGATTTGGTGGTGTTCGAATCTTTCTTTCTCCGTGGCTTTGGCGTGCCCGCGCATTCTTTCCTCCGCGGGCTGCTGCATTACTATGGGATCTGCCTCTGCGCACTGAATCCCAACTCCATCCTTCACATCGCCATTTTCATCAATCTCTGTGAGGTCTATCTTGGGATAGAGCCTCACTTCAATCTTTTTATTCATCTTTTTCTCCTTAAACCTTATCCCCGAACCGACTGCCCACAAGTAGTCGGGGGCGCCGGACTCCAACTCCGCGAGGGTCGAACTCGGGAGTATTTTGATATCCCTTTCCTTACCTCCAATAAAGGGTGGCAGTCCGAGTGGTTTTACGTAGGAAACCACTCGCCTGCCATCTCTCCAGAAATTGATTCTCGTTCTGTTCCCTCCCAATCCTGGACCGCTCTTCCCAAGGAGAGTGAAATGGATCAGGTTCGGGAGCTCCTGGGTCTTATTTCCCAATTGAAGGACAATGGGTTGTCTGCCGTTGGTGTGGCAGCCAACTTCGTTCTGCGCCGGGTCCAGCCACTCAAGCAGCGGGCTCACCCGGCGTATGAGTATTACGCCGAGGGGGACAACACGCGCGAAGCCCCCGAGCGCGTCGACAAAGTCCAAGCCGCCGCTCGGCTTGGCAAATTCTTCGCGACTGGAACCTCCCTGAGGACCACTGACTGTCCTCCGGCGTTCAACTTGGGAAATCCACGCCCTGAGGTATTTAGTCAATCTGTTGTTGTTTTTATTTCAATTCCACCCATTGGGTGTAATCTCAGAACTGAACCCAATTTTTGCAGGGTCGAGTTGCCTTTGTATCCCTCCCTCCTTTGCCTGAGATGCCAAAGGGAGTGGATCAACCGGCTCGACGCAGGGCCGTTGGATCTGAAGAAGCAGTCGGGGAAAGTGAGAGTGATCTGCGCGACTCAGATATCACTCTGTCATCCTCTCCTTCTCCCGATGTGCTATCTCCGAGTGGTGGGAAGGCTGCTCCTGCTCCGAAGAAGCGAAAGATCTCCACTGGGATCGTGTTTAGGGATGCGCCAAGCCGCCGCCAACTCCTTATCTCTGAGTCGTCTGACTCGGAAAAAGATGAAGCTGGCGTCGCCGAGTCGTCACTCCACCCGCCAATCACAAGCTCGGAGCAGTCTCCCCTTGCAGTAATGCCTCTGAGTGCTGCAAGTCCGAGGAACCTCCCTTCCCCTACTCGGAGAGAAAAGCGCCTGAGAATGCGCATTTCTACTCTGTAAGTATCATTATCATCTCTTGATTTCCTTTATGTTCTTATATTAGTGATCCATATATGCTTCTTCCTTGTTTGTTTTTCTGTCAGACGTGAAAATATTATTCAGATCTAACCTTCTTTAGATTATCGATATCGGACTATGTCCCAATTCGCAGAGCTCACTGCCAAGGTGGCCCGGCTGCAAGGTGAAGCTGAGGCGTTGCGCACTGAGAAGATAGCGCTGGAGGATGCTATCCGAGTGGTGGCGGAGGAGATCGAGCCGGAGGCGTCATCGTCTTCAGCTTCTATCCTCGACCGCGTTCGGGCACTCCCGCGCTACTTCCGGCGGCAGCTCTGCTCCATCAGCCAGGCCAGCTGTGGCCATGTCCTGGCGGTTCTCAAATCGCTGTTCCCGGCGTCAGACCTGGAGCCACTCGGCCGCGGGTATGCTGCCGGCACCTCTGAAGACGACGTGGGCAGACTACTCCATGAAGTCGAGCCCATCGCCAATGTCCTGTCCAAGGATGTTGTTGATGACTCGGATGAAGCGGCCCCGTCTGGTGCTGGTGACCCTGCAATGTAAATAAAGTATTTGTAGTATTTGGTCGAACCAGTATTGTTTGAACAATGTTTGAATTGTCACTATTGTATATAACTTTTTATTGGTCTACAACTCCCTTTCTTTCTGCGCTAGCCTTAATTTCTGAGTGGTTGACCTGTTACGGAGTAGATTAGCCTCGTTGGTCTCAGTCTCATGCCGCAGAGTCTTTGTCGTACGTTTAGAGCTTTGACTTGGCGAGTACTTTCCCTCTCGATTTAAGGTTTATTCCACTCATACTTTATGTGCGTGACGCGAAAGAGGAAATGCGAGTAGTAGAAATAGATGAAAGATGAAATCAACTTTATTGATAACTCATTGTGAACATGCCGAGTCGTAACTGGGGGTGACTACCCTCCAAAATCATTTGGAAAAGATAAATCTAAGAATAAAAAAGATAAATACATAACTGGATTAGGCGTAGAAACGCTGTAAGTGCTCGATGTTCCATGGATTTGTCGATGTAGGCGTTCTATTGCGTCCAGAGTTAATTGATCCATACGCGCTTGAATTGTCCTCTGGTAGACCGCGCCGGCGTTTTTCAGACCGAAGGCCAAAGGAGCACCGAACGACGTGATGAACGAGGTCTTTATCTGATCGTTAGGCTCTAGGCCTCTCTGGTAATAGCCTGGATAGCTGTCGAGAAAGCAGAGCAGGGCAGATCCTGCCGTGGAGTCTGACTCTGCCCCGATGATGGCCGTCTTCTTTGGGTCGTCCAAGTCCAGAGAGACCCTCTTCAGCTCCGTCTCCTTGCTTGGCGCGATGGCTTCTCTTGCTGGCTTCTTGGTGGGGATCTCTAGAGCGTCCTTGTCCACCTCCTGTGATGCAGCCAGTACTTGTTCCATGCGCTTGGACATGTCCAGGGCGGCTGCCGCGTTGAGAGTTTCCTGCTCGCACGTGTATGCGACTCGGACGTCTCCCAAGACGGTGATTACGCCTTTCGGTCCTGGCATCTTGACCTGCAAGTAGACGTAGTGAGGAATCGCCATGAACTTGGCGAGAGCCGGCCTCCCAAGGATGGCGTGGTATGCAGTTTCAAAGTTCGCCACCGTGAACTGCATGTGCTCGGTCCGGTAATTGTTCCGGTCTCCGAAGGTGACGGGCAGCGTGATGTGCCCGAGTGGTTCTGCCCCCTCTCCCGGTATCAAACCGTAGAATGCGGATTGGGGGGACTCAGGTCGAGAGTAGTCAGGCCGAGCTCCTTCAATGTGTTAGCAAAGAGGATGTTCAGGCCACTGCCACCGTCGACTAGTACCTTGGTGAGCCGAACGTTACGAATCGTCGGGGCTACCACCAAGGCATGGGACCCGGGCTTCGGTATGAAGTTTGGATGATCCTCCCGGGTGAATGTGATCGGAACTTCCGACCACTTGAGGTACTCAGGTACCGGTGGCTCCCTCGCGTGCATGACCTGGCGATGGGTGAGCTTCTGCTGGCGCTTCGACTCGAACTCTGGTCCGCCATAGATCATGCGGACCACTCGGTCGGCTTCCTGAAAGTCATCGCCGGGCTCGTCGTTTCGCCTTTCGTCTCGCGGGGAACCATCGTTCCTCTTTCTGTATGGAGGGCCTCTGTTGCCCCCGGTGAAGGCTCGCTTGAGCCCGTAGCACTCTCGCGCCGAGTGCTTGTGTTTGTGGTAAGGGCATTGCTCATCGAGCATGCGCTGGAAGTCCTCTGGAGTTACCCGGCCTCTGGACCGGTCCAGGGCGGCGACCATGTCTCCCTCGCTCTTCTTCTTGCGAGGTTGGCTGTCATTGCGTCGATGGTCGTCGTGTCGGTCTTCGTCCTCGCGGCGGTCGCGTTTGCGAGTCGTCTTGTTCTCTTCTTCCCAGCGACTTCTGATCTCGCTGAGCTGTTCTCTTTCCGCGATCTCGGCGTCCGCCCACGTGCTAGCGACCCGGAACAGGTCATTGACAGTCGCGGGTGGCTTCCGAGTCCACTTATGGATCAGTCTCCCGTCGGAGATGCCGCGCTGGAAAGCTGACATCACCTCCTGATCCGTGACGTCCGTGATGGAGTTGCGCTTTTCTGAGAACCTGCGCACGAAGTCGTGCAGGGTCTTGTTCTTGCGCTGCCTGATCTGACCGAGGAGCCGCTTGCTCCCGGGCCTTTCCCAGGTACCGAGATAGTTACCGATGAAGAGTTCGGTAAGCTGCTCCCAGTTGTCGATGGCGTCCTGCGGGAGTCCTGCCAGCCAGTTGCGGCAGTCCTTGGTGAGCATGATGGGAAGATAGTTTGCCATCACGTCCTCGTCGCCGCCGGCCGCTTGTACGGCGGTGTAGTAGATCTGAAGCCATTGAGATGGGTCAGATTTCCCGTCGTACTTGTCAATATCCGACAGCTTGAAGCCTCTGGGCCACGTCACGCTTCTCAAGCGCTCGGTGAACGACTGGAATCCGCCGATCCGACCTCTAGGGCGGGAATCGCTCGGTCCCGATCCGTCAGCTGCTCTTGGGGGTGTGCTGTCCCTCCTGTGATCCCGGTCCCTGGGCGGGGAACGGGTCCTCCGATAGTTCCGAGTCCTGGGTGGAGTTCGGTCCTGCCGGTAGGTTCTGCTGCGCGGTGGAGTTCGATCTCTTGGTGGAGTCTGTCGCCTGGGTGGTGGAAGCACTCGTCGTCGTGGCAGAGTGCGACCGCCATTGTTGCCGCGCCTTGGGCTACCGGAGAGGTCAGAGTAGTCTGACTCCGTCGAGTAGCCGCTCCTGTTGGGGTTACGACGGGGATTTCCATGATCCCGATCGTACTCTTCGCGCCGTCAGATTTCCTCACGGTGGCGCTCTTCGGTGCTGTTGGTGATGATGTCCCTCGCATCTCGATCTCTGTTGATCGTGGTGCGGAGGTCTTCATCACGACCCGATCCGCCGCCGGCCCGGTGTCGAGATGGACCGGGTTCAGGAGCGTCCGTGGTCGTTCTGCCTTGCATCTGGTGAACCTGGACGGAGGCGGCCTGCACAAGAGCCCTTACCTTTTCCAGGCCCGGAGTGTTAGGTGGCAGCCGATTGATTTCCTCGTTGATAGTAACGAGGTTCTGGACCGGTGTCTCGTAGACGTCGTATCCATTGAACTCAAACATGCCGTCGCGCATCAAATTCCGGGTGCTCCTCCGTTCGTGTTGATCCCGTTGGCGACGATGATCTTCAGAATGAGGCTCTTGGAGTCGAGCAGTGCCAGATCCTGACGCGGTGGCTCCGTGCGGTCGTGCGGCTCTGCGAGTCGCCCGACTGGCATTGCGTCCTCGACGCTGGTTCCTGGCTTCAGTCGTCTCCTCAGCAGGAGTGACCTCATCTTCTGAGACAGGATTGGTTGGCGTTGCTGGCGCCACCATGTAGCAATATGATCCGACTCCCTCCTGCGCGAGGTAGTCTTCCTCGGACTCGGAGAAGTCGGATGTGGGCGTATAACGCTCCAAACTACTCGGAGTCAATTCTCCGAGTGATCCTAGTAGTTCCGGCTCTGTAGAGGCATCGGACACTGTGTATCCTTCCGGCAGATCGTCCAGGATTGAGGGTCCCAGTAGATCTAACCCGTAGGAGTCGCTCCCAGAGAAGTAATCATCCGACTGGACGATGTCCTTCATCTTCTGCTTCCGAGCAAGCGCGCAAAAGCCAGGGGTCTGGAACAGTAATGACCTCAGGGCTCTGGACGCGTGTTGGTTGAGCGTTTACGCTCTGCGATGATTCGGCGACGCGACTCTCAGGAGTCGGATCGGAACCGAGTGATTGTAGATCTGTTCCCGACTGGTCTGGCCTCGCGTTTTGCGATGGACTCAGCGGGGTAGGTCCGGCACGATCAGATGCGATCGGACCGGATTGGGCCGTGATGGCCGAAGGTCGGCGCCAGAGAGGAGACCTCCGTGGCGACCGTAGCTCCTGCCGCTTGGGTATCCAAGGCGGCGGAATGACGTCCCCGAACTGGATCTCGACTTCGTCGACGTCCGGGAGGTTGCAGCTGTCCAAGATCTTGACGCGATCCATCGAGCTTACCAGATTGATCTCGGCGATATCCCCTACCTGGCGCGCCACTGTCGGTGATATTATCTCCGGCAGTCTTCCACAGGGTAGCCCACGGAAGTGATTTGTAATGCAGGGAAGATCGCAAAGATCGGAAGCAGGATGGTTAGGATGGACAGACGCAAGGGTTTATACAGGTTTGGGCCGTCGACTCGACGTAATACCCTACGTCCTGTTTCGGGGTGTTGTATTGCGTAGATTGTGAGTTGTTGTCTTGAGACTTGACGTCTTGAGTTGTGGTGTAGTTGTTTTGGAGGGGGTCCCTGCCCGCCTTATATATCGGGGGGCAGGGTTACAAGTCGGTTTGTATCCGATCCTATCTCTAAGAATCCTTTCCTTCTTTACAATAATTCCTATTCCAACTAGGACTTCTCTTTCCAGATCCTTCCTCCGTGCGCCGACTTGTCCCGCACGTCTTCAGGTCCAGAACGGTGGGCTGGGCCGCCCCCTTTTGGTGGGCTGCCAGGCATCCTCGTGAGGCACCCGGGTACTATATCCCCCACAAATCTCTTCCACTTCGTCCATTTGTGGACGCTCGAATAGGCCAAGAAATTGTGAGATCCTCTTACCTCTGTCCTGTAAATTATGTGTCAACCTAATTGCTTCAAAATTGTGTTAATTTTCCCTGATTGCAATTTTTTTAAAAGGGGAGCTCAACGCATGGAATATGGCCTTCGTTTGCTAAGTACTGTGGCCTTTAGATCAGTTCGTTTTCTTGATCTTGTATGTAGCCACTTTTTCTGAAAGATAGTTTCTTAATTTTACTGATTTGTTAGTTTGACATGGAAATTCATGTGAATGTGAACGAGTATACACTTCTATTTTCCTGTACAGATTTTAAAAGAGAAAGCCTTGATAGATTGATGCCCTTCTTTTTATGATGAATTACAAAAATGCATTGTTTCAGAAAAAAAACGCATACAATTCATAATTATTGTGTCCATTTTGCCTTGCATAATTCTGTGAACTTTTCTATGCAGATTTCCCAACACCTACTTGCTGGTCGGTTGCTGCAGCGACGAGATCACTCAGCAGTACAAAGGAAAGACCGTCATAACTGAAGATGAGTGCTATGAATCGCTTCGGCATTGCAAGTATGCATTCACATGATCGCATCCCTATTTGCAGGGTCTCATTTGTGCCACCAGCTTTACTGTTTTGTTGCCGAGATTAAAATTGAAAGGTGGGTTGATGAGGTTAAACTAGATGTGCCCTAGGTTATCACAACTAGGAGTTCATTGACAAGCACAACATTGACTGTTGCTGATGACACACTCCCATAAGTGTATGTTTTTGTAGTTAGGCTAAATTATTTGAGAAAAGTAACTATTATTATGTGTTTGCTTCAAGTATGCTGCCACGAATGGAGCTGGCAACGAATTTGTTAGGACCACTGAATCTCCCCGCTGTTTTCTGTCATAGTTAAGAATTCTAGCGATAGGATGAGGGAATGCCTGATCTTTGTACGTTGTGTAGGTGAAAGCCATTGGAAAGTTAAAGGAGACGAAGCGCACTGAGAGAATCTTGACATCGGACATTATCATAAGAATCCTAAAGGACTACAACCAGTACATCATGAAGAATCTGAACCGTTGGCATGAGCTATGAGAAGGTGATATGTTATTGTTAGTCCATCAAAATCTGCTTCAGAAGAAAAGAAAATTACAGAACTGCGCAATTTTGTCATATAATTTAACATGATCAGGAGAAGCAACTTAGAGTGGATCAATAGGCTTAGGGAGAAGGTGAAGAAGCATCAAGGGAATGGTTTGTCTATCATAGTGTTTCCCTTTCTACTATGCTGAAAATTAGATGACAAGCTGGATTTAGCACTACTTTGGTGTCAAACCATGACATGCTATCCTTGCAAGATTGGACTACCTTGTGTTATTTATGGTGGCAACAGCTTCTCGTATTGAGATTTCACCATTCTGTTGAGCTCCTATCTCTCCCTAACCTTCAAACATGTTAAATTATGCATACACTATATGTGCTTAGCCAATATATTATATAAGTTTTAGAATGCATTTCATATCCAAATGGAAGCCAAGCATAGTTCAATTAGTAATGGAACTCATATGGATTAATAGAAGACGTATAATGATTTGTTTTCCTTCTTAATGGCTGACCACAAGATGCTTCCATTTGTAGATTGGGCTTCCCTTTGCTGTTGCTGGTGAGGACAGTCTATCAGAATCACGTCATAACAACTTGGTAAGTTTTCCTCGATGCCTCTTCTTATGTGCTTAGTTATGGCATTCTTCGATGCTTATACTCTTATAGATGTTTCTGATGCTTATACTTTGATAGATGATGCATTGTTCTACTCGCAACAAAAATTTTGCTTCCATCATGGGTTAATATCCTCTTCTATGTAATTTTCTTTTTGTAACATGATACGAGTGTGCGAGCTCTTAAAAAAAAGGTTTAATGAATGCTTATTTGGCTGTTCATAGCTTTCGTAGGAAAATCATACCAACTCCTTTCCTCACCATGGTGAAATCACACATGTGTCTGTACGGATAATTTTGGTAACCATGCTAACTCTGTGTCAAGTTTGCTGGTATTATGTTTTGCCCCATGTTGCAAGTGTCATTCATTCCTTTCATTGGTTAACGTTATATTTCTCTATGACAGATAGAATGGTTGGTTATCTCATTCAAACCAGATCTCATTGTTTAGTTCTAACCAAGCGCATATTCTCTGCAGAACTCTGATGTTAGGGCAGAGTATAGCCACAGGAAAACAAGATCATTAGTTTCTAAAATTCACTCTGGAAGCTACCCAAC
The DNA here is from genome assembly GCA_015476505.1 of Urochloa ruziziensis. Classification (NCBI taxonomy): domain Eukaryota; kingdom Viridiplantae; phylum Streptophyta; class Magnoliopsida; order Poales; family Poaceae; genus Urochloa; species Urochloa ruziziensis. Next base: position 66,198,037 of record CM027118.1, read on the forward strand.
TATACCTCTGCTCCATGGTAAGAAATAACAATGCTGATATGCAGTTCATTCACTTTATTGCAAGCCTCAACACCAGTTCAGTGAACTTCATACTGAATGTTTCTCCAACTTACAACATCAAATATTTCTTTGCGTCGCAATCTGTTTACCATCATATGACTTTCAGTTTCAAATCTTTCTTACTAATCTTCATAGCATGTATTTTTAGGTGTTGTAATTTTCTACTGCTCACGTCCAGACATCCATAGTGATGTTATTATTTTTCCAACAGTTTGTTCATTCCCATGATATGCAGTTTGGAGCTTAGGATCTGATACGCAAAGCACTCGAGTGTCTCAGCCTCTCAGACCACACTCGAGTGCCCTTGTGGTACAATCACTTTGCCTCCCCTCAGCAAAAACTCATTTGTTGCTCCTGTATTTTCTAAATGGAATACAGACCAAAAATTTGTGAGAAACAAATCATGCTCAACATTTATAAGAGAGTGGGGTGTAGGGCCGTGGGTCCAATATATATGCTACGTTAGCCATGTGACTAAGATAAATTGAGTATTCGTCTTTTGTCATATGGGCCCTCAACGTTAGCACCTTTGGCGCCACAAAAAAACTTAGAATTAGCGCCTTTTATTCTTGGTCATATAAAGTGATAAGTGGAACATGTATATTCCCCTCTTGAGTTTTTATCATGCAATATTTATCATTTCAGTATGATTCTGTATAACAGTAGCACCTGTGAATTCCTTGATTCCTTGAACATAGCATCCACTCTTGTAATGTGCTTTACAATCATAGCATATGAAGATGAAGGACAATGGAATTCTCCTTCCATCATAAACATTGATGCACAATCTTTAGACGATAGCACCATGGCACACACTCAGGAACTATTTATAACTTCATATAAGATTGCTGATAAACAACTATTTGCATGGTTAGGACCCCTAATTTTGCTTTTAATACCTTCCAGTTAGATCTCAAATAATACAAATTAAACTTTTGCAGATTTTAATAGTTTGAATTTACCCACCAGGATTTGGTTCCCAGAGCTTTCAATCTGTGAGAAGTGGCTTCTTCAACCGTGAACCAAAAGCATGTGAATTTCATTACTTAATCACGTCAAGTCATATCCATGAACAATGTGCAATATATATTACTGCCGATTATGCAATTTATACTCTTTTAACTACATTCAATATGTGAACCATTTACATTGTGGTTGTACAAGTTGGTACAAATGCATATGAATGAAGAGTATGTGCGCTCATGATCATCTGTATCTTTAGGTTCTGTGATATATCTTATAATTTGTGTACATTTAATTTTGTAATAAAATGCATCATCTTTTTCATATAACCATTTCGGTATTGACTTATCTCATGCACTTATAGATTCAGCCGCGCGCATAGGCGCGCGCAAATTACTAGTAGGATTACGATGTAGGTGGTTATACCAATTGGTAGTTCAGTTTTCCCCGTTCGGGGGCGGATTTGGCACCAGGGCGGCCGGGGCTAGAGCGCAGGGCAAAACACGTGCATCCAGGATAAGCTGACGAGCCCACAAGCATCGCGCACGGTTAGCGCACAAAAAAAAACGCCGTTGCCGGGGATCGAACCCGGGTCACCCGCGTGACAGGCGGGAATACTCACCACTATACTACAACGACTTTGATGCTATGTGTAAGCTAGATTTTTTTCTTAACTTATATCAGTGATGGAACCACGAATGCAAAACTCGAGAGGCCACTCTGCATAACCAGTGTCATCGTTCAGACACAACCAATTAGCCGGCTCAGCTTGTTAAGACTCACGAATCGGAGTGAGGCTGGCTCGGTCAACTTACAAAGGCACGAACTGGCCCATTTTGTTTGTGTGTCGAGCACACAATGCAACATTAGTATCAATGGGCTAATGATCACGAAACCTTGATACCGAGTATAGCATAGAACAGGCTATCGAGCCTATATTTCCCTCCTCTTTATTTCATGGTGATCTCATGCTAACCCGTACGTGACAAGCATTAGTGCGGTAATCACATCGGTGGGTCGCTCTTGCTACCGTGTAACGCCTTGAGTTGTTCTACCATTCGCGCCCAGTCAGCGCACGACGACCCGCCCACCGCCACAGCCGCACGCGCCGCGGCGCCGAGCTCCCTGGCCCTGGCCCTCCTCGCCGCGACCGCGACGGCTACCTCGACATGTCCTCCGTCGCCCATGAGCCTCCCCACGGCGCGCGCCACCGCGCCGGCCGGCACCACGGCCTCCACGCCGTCCTCCGCCTCCTCCTCCCGCACCCGTACGCCGACGCGGAGCACCTCGACGAGGAACGCCTCGTTAACGAACTGCTCGGCGCGGAGCGGCCACGTCGCGAGCGGCACGCCCGCACACACGGCCTCCATCGCCGAGTTCCAGCCGCAGTGGGTCACGAACCCGCCCACCGCGCTGTGTGCCAGGATCTCCGCCTGCGGCGCCCACCTCCCCGCCACCACCATGCCGTGGCTCGACGCGCGCTCCTCCCTCGCCGCGCCGCCGCCGGCCGCCGGGATCACCCACAGGAACGGCCGGCCGGAGGCGCGCAGCCCGGCGGCGAGTTCGCGGAGCTGGCCCTCGCCGAACGCGCACGTGCTCCCGAAGCACACGTACACCACCGACCCCGCCGGGCGGCCGTCGAGCCACCGCAGGATTGGGTCCCGCTTCGCCTCGGGGGAGACGGCAGCGGCGCGTGTGGGCCCGACGAGGAACACGTTCTTGGGTTGGCCGGTGAGGTGGGTCTGGTAGTAGGCGGCGAAGTCGGCCTCGAGCGCGGAGAAGGAGTTGAACGCGACGGCGGAGCTCTCGGCCTCGGCGGCGCGGAAGATGGGGAGGTGCGCCAGGGCCTCCTCGTTGACCTGCGCACGGCTCAGCTTCACGTGGCGCGGGAAGCCGCCGGGTACGACGAATGGGTCACCGTCCGGGAAGGAGGCCGCCTCGCTTGGGCGGTGGAGGTGGAGCGCGACCATGGCGGCGGCGGCGAAGGCGCCGATGGTGTGGAACGTGACGTGGGGGACGCCGCACTCGCGCGCGACGCGCGGAGCCCAGTAGAGCACGGCGTCAGAGACGACCGCGGCGGGGCCATCGGCGTGGGCGCGGAGGGCGGCCGCGAGCGCCGGCGCCAGCGCGGCCTCGGCGGCGGCGAAGAAGGCCGGCGCGGAGGAGGAGGAGTCTTCGGGGAGGAGGGAGAAGTCCTCGTGCCCACCCAGGCAGCGGAAATCGTCCGCCACGTGCACCGGCACGGAAGGCGGCGCGAGCGCCGCGAAGTGCGGCGTGGTGACGATGGCGGCCGTGGTGGAGACGCCGTGCTCACCGCGGGAGGCGGCGGCGGCCTTGGCGGCGAGTGGTGCGAAGTGGCTGCGCGCGAGGAATGGCACGAAGACGAGGTGAAGCGGCGGCGTGGTGGCGCGTGCTCGCTGCTGCTGGGTGTGCGGCATGGCGCGGGTGGGTTTCCTCTCGTAGGGACAGGGCTGGCGCACGGCTTTCTGCCTGGTGGCCGGGTGGGTGTGGCGGGAGGAGATGAGGAGTGTGATTTGGGGAGGTTGTGGGCTGGGCTTCTTGTTTGCGGTGGGTTGGGTTGGGCGGCAGATGCGTGCGGGATTGGGCCCGCGGAATCCTCGGTCACGAAAAACATGCCGCGTCCCCTCAAAAAAAAAAAACGAAAAACATGCCGCCGTTTCTCGCGAACTGCGTGTTTGGTTTCTCTTTCGGTCAGGAGAATATATAGAGTCCTTGTGCTGTGTCCTGACTCCTGACAAAGAGCAATCTGTATCATGAGTAGTGAGTAGGTTTATGAGAGGATAATATTTTTTTTGCGAAGGATTTATGAGGATAATATATGCATATATACACGATCGAACTCAGGTTATATACGTCAGGAATCCAAATGGAAGAAGTAGTAACTAAGTGCATGATTATAAGTATTTTACTATGCCCATTTTATCTTCAATATACCCATTAATACTAAGTATAGTTGGCTGGCTAATAACAGTTAACTATTCGTTGGTTAACTATTAGGGGTGTAGTTGTTTGTCTGAAATAAAAATGCGTACTAGATCACATTATTGTGATCGTGACATGCAGATACAACACTCAAACATCTAATCACGTTGCAGAAAGTTGTTGGCAACAGAGACTAGTCTATGAATGATAAATGGTATATTTACTAATAATATATATACACTTGAGCAGGGCGGAATTTCGTCCATCCGTGTCAAATACACAGAGACTAATCTCTAACTCAGCATCCCTTCAAAAAAAAATCTCTAACTCAGAAAGGATGGTTGCATTTACGGCTAATTACCCTTTCAATGAATGGGTTACATGTCAATGCAAAGGCCGTATTCCGGTCAGCCCGTGTACCAAGCGCAGCCGCATATGACTAGCACGTTACGTCATGTACATTTGCTCATGTTCCATGCGCGCAGCCACGAGACTTTTATATTGTCATTGTCAAACCCAAATCCCAGCCGCCCGTTTCGCTGCAGCTCTACGATCTGGCACCGGCACACCGCACCCGTCCGTTTCAGTACGAGCCAGCGAGCGACGACCTCAGCAAAGAGCCGGCCCGGCGTTAACCACTCCACCCTCCACAAAAGCAAACCGATCGACGTCGACGATGCACTTCTAGAAGGCCCTCTCCTCTCCCTCTCTCTCTCTCTCACTCACTCACTCAGCGCGCGCGATTCCATTCTGGAGGCCGGTGGGCGTTGATTCCTGCGCCCTCGAGAGGACCAGCGAGCGTGGCGGAGAGGGCGGACAATTCCAGTCCAAGTCCAGCGTCGATCCCTTCGACTTTTCTTCTTCTTCTTCACCGCCGCGCCGGCCCTGCCCCTCTGCCCTGGCCAGGTCAGTCTTGCCGCCATTGCGCGACTCGCAGGCTCGCAGCTCCCCGGTTCTCTGCCCCTCTTGCGTATACTCTGGTATGGAGCCTTCCTTGATCTCATTTTCTGTTATCTGCTGCTCGATTGCAAACTGGTTTGGTGGATTCTTCATTTTTTTCTCGTGTGATATGGGAAACATTAATTTGGTTTGTTTATTATTTTCTTTTGAGCGTCCGTCCAAATTAAAGGCCTTTTTCTAATACAAAACACTGCTGCTTTGTTGTCTTCTCATACTTTAAACCACTTAAGTGGTATGCTATATATTAGAAAAAAGATCCATATCATTTGAGGAAAAGAGATATGCACAGTGGTATGGTAATAGAGACACTGAGATCTTGATGCCTACCTGTGGAATTCATGTTCTTGATTGAATCATTTCGTCTTGTTTAGATCTTTTATTTATCGTGCGCAGGTAGAAGTTAGATAGAATAGTCGTTTTCCCCTTAACTCCAAGTAACAATCCGGGCATTCAATAGAGTTAGCTGTTTGATTAAGGGTATCGCATTTTCCATGTCCATATAAGTACGTTCCTATCACCAAACAGAAACTTGGAAGCTGAGAGTTAAGGGGACACACCACAACTCCAGAAGTAAGTAGGTGCTACCTGTACTTGCTTATTTCCTACTACAACTTGTTGCCAACTCCAGTGAATTTCTTGTCTTTTACATGTTTTTGTCTGGTACATATATGGTTGGTTAGGTCGTTAAGGCATGTAAAGGCTGTGGCGTAAATAATAACAGAACAAATACTACATGATAGTGGATCAGCTAAAGGGGATGAGGTCTATGCCGTTGTTGGTGGTGACAAACAATCGAACACCTCAGTGTATTTATTTCAGTCTCGCCGCACGACTGCACTATGTAAAAATTTATGAGACAGTAGTACTCTGCGCATCAACCAATAATATGCAAGTATTCTGTTATTTCTGAGGTTTACATTTTAACAAATATATTTCATTCAAGCGTATCTCCTAAACCCACTTTGCAATTACCATTCTTACTGTTTTGTATTTTTATGCTGTGTCTTTGGGAATGAATTTGGTCTGTTTTTATTTACTGTTACTAAAAAATTACTACATGTGCCATCCATTTTAGGGCTGAGCAAAGCTTGAAGTGGAAGAAACCATGTTTAGGAGAAAGCATGCTTCTCAATTCGATTCTAGTGATGCTGACCAGAGAGAAGCAAAGGTAATTTGGAAATTTCGTTTCATGATAAGTTTGTGTGGAACTGTTAGGAATACAACATACATGGCTTCAAACTGCAGCATACTATTTCCTTATCCGTTTCTCACAAAACCGGTATGAACGAGCAGATCAATGAACTGAAAGCTGCACTTGGGCCTTTATCTGCCCGCGATGAGAAGTACTGCAGTGCAGCATGCTTGGCAAGATATCTAGAAGCCCGTAACTGGAATGTTGCCAAGTCGAGGAAAATGTTAGAGGAAAGTCTCAAGTGGAGGGCAGCTTACAGGCCGGAGGATATTCGCTGGGTAAATCTGTTCTTTTTTCGTCCTTGGCTCCTAGCATGCACTGCCCAAGTTATTTTGTTTTTCTAATTCCTGAACAAGTGACTAAATATCATTTCAACTGCCTTTTAGCCTGAAGTGTCTGTTGAAGCGGAAACAGGTAAAATGTACAGGGCAGGTTTCCGAGACAGAGAGGGGCGAACTGTTCTCATCATGGCACCAGCAAAGCAGGCAAGATAGAAAAAATTTGCCCCTCTGTTATATCCTTGCTATTTTTTTTCCTTTCAGGAAACATTTGCTGTCTCTAAGCTTTGGTCAGATTTCATCTGTATACCGTTTTTGAATTCCAGAATACATCATCGCACGAAGGGCAGATACGATTCCTTGTATATACTTTGGAGAATGCGGTTCTGAGCCTGCCTGAAGGTCAAGAGAAAATGGTCTGGCTGATAGACTTCACAGGATGGACAATGGCAAACGCCGTGCCCATAAAGACTGCCCGAGAAACTACAAATATCCTGCAAAATCATTACCCTGAGAGGCTGGCCGTTGCATTTCTATTTAATCCCCCAAAAGTATTTGAAGCATTTTGGAAGGTAAAAGCTCTCAACCTTCTAAAAATGATATACAGAAAAAAAATATCCCTCTTTTCTCTTATATAATGAATGTAAATACTGCAAATTCTTTCAGATTGTCAAATATTTCCTTGACCCAAAATCGATCGAGAAGGTGAAATTCGTGTACCTGAAGGATGAGGAGAGCATGAAGGTCATGCACAAGTACATTGATCCGAAAGTCCTTCCTGTTGAGTTTGGGGGGAAGAGCAACGCTGTGTACAACCATGAAGAGTACTCCGAATTGATGACGAAAGATGACATTAAAATGGCGAGCATTTGGACAACAGAAGCAAAAAGTGATCATGTTAACCATGGCATCAGTGAGACCTTAGCCCCTGATGTCACATCTCAGCACTCGCTAATTGCTGCTAGAGCCAGTTGATGAGTATCAACCTCCTGCGATACTAGGAGATATTTGGCATAGTTTTAATATAATGGAAGAAATAGACAAGTAGAGTACTAGTGGAACGTTGACACTAAACAGAAATAAATGAAATAAAAATGAGAAATTACTCGTTCATACTTACATTTGCTCATGCAATCAAATAGTATATCCACCAATTGTACTTCAAGAGAATTTGATCATGAGTGATTATTAGTGATTTAGTGGGGCAAAAGCCACAAACCCAACCCCAAAATAAATGGTGCACGAAGCAGGGTTTTGAGTTTGAGCAACAGAAGCTAGAACAACATACAGATTGACATCAAAAGATTGATGTAACTGTATTTATCACGGCAAATACATGTACATATTCAACTATTTTGAATAATTTGTTTTGTTAGATATTGTTTGTCATATGCATATGAAAGACGTAGTCAATGTCCCGGCAGATATATATTCAATTTTGAATAATTTGTTTTGTTAGATATTGTTTGTCATATGCATATGACAGACGTAGTCAATGTCCCGGCAGATATATATTTAAATAAACTAGTAAGGAAATAGCAAAGGCCTAAGAGCAACTACAAGAGACTCTCTAAATCCTTACTAATTGCTAGTTTTAGATATTTGGATTAAAAAGGTACCTTCTAAGAGCAACTCCAAGAGACTCTCTAAATCCTTTCTAATTGCTAGTTTTAAAGATTTTAATTAAAATGGTACCTTCCAACAGCCTCTCTATTTGGTTATTCAAATGTAGTCACTCTCTATTCCGGATTTCTCGCTAGCTAAATATAGAAAAGAGAATAGCTCTCTAGAGTGCATGCAAGATATAGAAAAGTTGTTAGAAAACAGAAAGATATAGAAAACGATGTTTATGCAAATGACTCTCTAAATAATGCTTCAGAGCAACTCCAAGAGACCCTCTAAATTCTTTCTAATTGCTAGTTTTAAAGATTTTGATATAAAAAAAATGCACCTTCCAACAGGCTTTCTATTTAGCTATTCAAACATAGTCGCTCTCTATTCCGGATTTCTCGCTACCACATAGAAAAGAGAATAGCTCTCTAGAGTGCATGTAAGATATAGAAAGGTTGTTGGAAAACTGAAAGATATAGAAAATGATTTTTATGCAAATAACTCTCTAGCGAGTTTTGGTGAGACTCATGGAGATGCTCTTAAAGAGTGAGTTTTAGAGAGACTCTTGGAGATGTTCTAACATCGTACTCTCTCCATTATCTTTTGATGGTATATCTATAGGTGATTCTTTTGATAGCTTGGATCTTTCAATGGTACTCCATCCGTCTCAGGATATAAGGCACGCACGTAAATTAAAATTCAAACTTTGAAAATTTTGACCTACGATTAAGCTTGTATAATAAAAACTTTGTCTTACAACAATAATATAATTGTATTCATATTTAAAAGTACTTTCATATGACTATAATTTTGTTGCTACAAGTATTATATTATAAAAGATATTAAGAGTCAAATCTTATTATTAAAGACCGTGCCAAGTTTGACCGCGCCTTATATCCTTAGACGGAGGGAGTAAGATCCAATTTTCCTTGTAATCAATTACTCCTCGGTATCGACACCATCATATACACACACAAGTTAATTTCTATAGAGGAAGTTACTCTCCATGGGAAGTGGGAACCGAAACAACCCGCATTTGCTGCTTATCATCCAATTAATCATATAATCAATTAGTCTTCGGTATCTACACCATCATATGCACACACAAGTTTATTTCTATGGAGGAAGTTACTCTCCAGTCTCCATGGGAACCGAAACAACGTGCATTAGAGCCGAGACGACAACTCAAATGGAACTATCAAAATAGAAAAATTTAGGAAATAACTCTATCAAAAGAGAATGGAGAGAGAGTAGGTCCGTCCTCTTCTCATTAACTATTCACTCTTTAATAGGCCATTCTTTTCACCATTTAGATGAGCTTTTGGCTAATTTTGATTACTATTGGAATGCCGTAATTCTCCTATCCTAAAAAGATCGTCATTCAGTTTTGTTCGCAGTCAAACTGTCTTTTTAGTTAAATCAAGTTTACAGACAAGAGTTATCAACGTTTATGAAACCAAATATTATCAAGAGTTGCAGACGACAAGGGGGCGTGCATTCGCTCGTGGATGGCGAACCAAAATCTGGTCCGTCGGTTTCACTGTACCTGACAGAGAGCTGACGTGACCTGGCATCGCACCCGTCCGTTCCGGTGAACAAGTCAGCGCCTCAACGTGCTTCGCGAAGCGAAAGCAACTCATGGAATGGATACAAATACTACAATACAACAAATCTATAGACTGGTTAACCAATCCCTTCTCTCCCGGCAAAGTGCAAACCGCGTGTGATTCCAATTCGGAGGCCGGTGTGCGTTGATTCCTGCTCCCCCGAGAGGACAGGAGGCGAGGACAGCGCGCGAGAGGGAGGAAAATTCCAGTCCAACTCTAGCGCTTTCCCTTCTCCTTCTCTTTCTCTTTTTCTTCTCCCCCGCGGCGCCGGCCCAGGTCAGGTCGATCGGTCCTGCCGCCATTGCGGGACTCGCAGCTTCTTCCTGCCGCGCGCCTTTCCGTACCCTGGTACGGAGCCTTTCTTGATCTGTTCCTTTTGTTTTCGTTCCTTTCGCGTTCTTGCCGTCTGCCTGGATTGCTGGAAGGTTTGGCGGATTCGTTGCTGGCTTGTGTTCTGATGAGGCATGATTCACAGCTAAAGTCCATGTTCTGCTACAATCCTGCTTTTCTGTTCTTTGTCTATACCACTTTATACTGAAATCGTATGGAGAATTGGAGAGGCAGAGGATCATCATTGAGGGGAAAAGATGTGATGGTTGGGAATTAGGAGATCTTGATGATTTTATGCCTATCTGTTCAATGGATTCTTATTTGTATCGATCGTGTTGATTTGTTAGATCTATTATTTTTCCCCGACACGAGTTCATTCTTCATTGGGATAGAAGATCAAGAGCTACAGCCTTCGTTCTCTCTTTACATCGACGTTATAGAAAATGGGATTATCCTAATTAATCATTATAATTAAGTTTGTCATTTCGCTGTTCATGCACGTTACTATCTGCACATAGAAAAAAAAAATGCAAAGGAGAGTCAAGTAGGTAGTAAATCACTTGTTGCCTTTTCTTGTCATTGGCTCATTGCAAGGCTCTGGCCTTCGGAATAAAGGAATAAACACTTTTCTTCTTGGATAGAAACAATTGAACACGTCTGTGTTATGTTACTTGCATATATAGAATGGGGGCCCAAATCCTGGATATGGTCTATTCTTTGTTCTTCATTTCTTTTTAAAATCCAGCATACATACAATTCATCCAGACTCTGCAGCATCTAAATATTCTGAAAACAAGTATTAATCTACAATGCCTTGCCTTGCCTTAATTGATGTCTTGTTATATTCTATTGTTTAATATTTATATATTTTCAACAATAGCGTCATCAGGGTTGAGCATCACTGGGAGTGGAAGAAATCATGTTCAGGAGAAAGCATGCCTCTCATTTCAACTCAAATGATGCTGAGCAGCGAGAAGCAAAGGTAAATCTGTAGGGGTTATATTGTCATCTCATCATAAGTTTTTGTTGACATTGAGGTTTTCACTAAGCCTGCTATTTCAAATTTATTTGATGTAGAAGCCCATAGTGAATCTGTAGGGGTATGTTGTTTGGTCAGTAGATGAGTGCTTTGTTCATCTGATTGTGCTACGACTATGATACCCTTGTTTGCTGCAAATGAAATGTAGTATCCTTGTTCATCTGATGTTTGCATATCAGTACCGGTTCACACCCACCCATTTTTTTTAAGTAAAGTTCACACGAATCCTTCATTTAACAGTCCTGAGTATCCATGCATAGTTGCATGTGATTTTCACAGGAGAATTGCACTTTGGGCCTTTATATGTGTATAAGACAACTCTATAACTCTTCCCTCGCCAGAAGAAAAAAAAAAGCATCTATAACTCTATTGTGTTATTGACTTCTCACACAACGCACTCCTTTGAGCAGATAAATGAATTAAAATCTGCACTTGGGCCTCTGTCTGCTCGCGGTGAGAAGTACTGCAGTCAAGCATGTTTGGCAAGATATCTAGAAGCCCGTTACTGGAATGTTTCCAAGTCGAAACAAATGCTGGAAGAAAGTCTCAAGTGGAGGGCAACTTATAGGCCGGAGGACATTCGCTGGGTAATGTGCTGAAGTTATTTTTCTCTGAATCGTAGTTAAGAGACCAACACACATGCTAACCGCCTTTTAGCCTGATGTTTCTGTTGAAGCGGAAACAGGCAAAATGTACAGGGCAAGTTTTAAAGATAAGGAGGGGAGAACCGTCGTCATTATGAGACCTACAAAGGAGGCAAGGCATCCTCTTTTCAAATGCCGTCCATGTTTGTTTTAATTTTATTCCTTCCTAAAAACAATCAGTCTCTCTAGCTTCCTTAGCTCAAAATTCACCTGTATGCTTTCCTCAATTTCAGAATACAAAGTCCCATGATGGGCAAATCCGGTTTCTCGTATATGTTTTGGAGAACGCAATCTTGAGCCTGCGTGAAGGTCAAGACAAAATGGTATGGCTGATAGACTTCACAGGATGGACAATGGCCCATGCCACGCCTATAAAGACTGCCAGAGAATGCACGAGCATCCTGCAAAATCATTACCCTGATAGGCTGGGCATTGCGTTTCTGTTTAATCCCCCAAAAGTATTTGAAACTTTTTACAAGGTAAAGGCCCTCAACCCCTCTTGAGCGTTTAAATCTGTGTCTGATTTTAGTCACAAAGATTCAAGATTCATTTGTAGAGTTGATGCAGAAAAATAATGTTCCTGATCTTTATTTCCCTATTATAACTTGTGTTTTCCAAATTCTTTCATTCTTTCAGGCTGTCAAATATTTCCTTGACCCGAGATCGATTGAGAAGCTGAACTTCGTGTACATGAAGGATGAGGAGAGCATGAAGGTCCTGTACAAGTGCATTGATCCGGAGGTCCTTCCTGTAGATTTTGGGGGGAGGAACAATGTGGAGTACAACCATGATGACTACTCTAAGTTGATGCTGGAAGATGACATCAAAACCTCAAGCTTCTGGGCAGATGACTCAAAAACTGTTAACCATGTCGCCAGTGGGACCTTCGTTCCTGATGTTACACATCAGTCGTCGCTAATTGCTGCTAAAGCCAGCTGAAGAGTATCGGCCTACTACGATGGGAGCTATTCGTATAGCTTTAGTTGAGGAAATAGATAAGCTGAACACTAATAGAATGTTCATGGCGAAGAGAAATAAACGAAATGACAAAATAGGTATTACTTGTTCATAGGAAAAAATGCAATTTATCAAAAAATTGATCTAGCATACACTGAGCTATAAGAGGATATCTTCATGGGTCCCTGGATGCCAAAGGTCCAAAAGGAATGGTATACAAGTTAGGAGTACAGCACAATTATTGTATGCACCCCTCTATATACATTACAGTATGTGTTACTCCAACCGTCCAATGTTTCTTTAAAAAGTGCAACTTGATTCATACTACTTTACAGTGTCTGTGTTTCCACTCTACATATGTTTTTTAGCTATAATCAATTGTAATGTGAAAAAACTCGATCAAATTTATCTTGCAGGATTCTCTCCTCTCATAGTATTTTCGGTGGTTTTTTTTCACTGTTAAATTGTGGTTCTCAATTGTTTCAAAGCCTTCCTGCGTGAAAATGGCATAGAGCAGGATCTGCTATCGAAAGCACAGGTACGAACGCCACCGTGCACCCAGAGGCTTCCGCTCCGCGCCACAGGTGACGGTGCCGCACTGCCGTGTCGCCCTCGCCGGCGGCGCGCGTGGGGACCAGGACGAAGGAACAGACACCCGCCAAGGTGGGTCCGTTTGTCTTGTACGCCGGCGCGAAGTCGGAGTTGCCAGACGCCGGCGGCGAAAAGCTCACACCATCGCCGGCGCGGGAGCGGAGTGCGGCAGTGCGAGGAATGATGGGCACCCGATCCTCGTTGACCTGCACCCACGTGCCCCCATGCGCTGGCTGCTTCGGCGGCGGGCCCAAATCACAGCCGTCGGTTTCACCGCAGCTGGCCCTGATCCGGCATCTCGACCATCCGTTCGGTACACGTCGGCGTCGGCAGGCAAGAGGGCGGCGTTAAAAAAAGCCCGTGCCGCGGGCGAAGCAACTCGATCCAAAGAAATGTGGAAAGCGAGGCATTAAACTAGACAGAAAAAAAAAAACAGACAGCCACTTCTCTTCTCTCCCAGCGCATTGAGGGTGAGGTGCCGCGTGCTTCTTCTTAAATCTTCTCCCATTCCCAATATTCCATTGCGGAGGGGCAGGTGCGTCGATCCCTGCGCTCCAAGAGGACAGGAGGAGGTGAGGACTTGGCGGCGACGGAGGAGGAGAAGCGAGGTCCGGCTCTAGCGTCTCCCCTGCTTCCGCGCGGCGCCGGCAGGGTCTTGGTAGCCCTGTTCCATTGCGCCACTTCGCAGCCTCCTGCCTGGTCCGGGGTTCCTGCGTATCCTGGTATGGGACCTTCTCTGATCTGCTTCTGTTACCCCGTTTGCTCCGGTTGTTTGGGTGGAGTGGGCTCCTGCTGTCCTGCAAGGTTTGGTGGATTCCTTACAGCATGTATTCTGATGATTGAGATTCTGTCTTGAACGAAATTGATGATTCAGAGATGCTCTCTTGAACTGCTGTCATCCCTCTAAAAGCCGCCCTTTTTGTTCTTTGTTTGCAGTACTTTATGCCGTTAGCATTAGCTTGGATTTAATTATAAGCAATGCGCTTTCGAGGGGAAAGATAATGCAGATTCGCCACGGAGCTTGTAGGAATACTGAGATCTCGGTCCCTGTCTTGTTTCTACAATGTCCTCATGCCAGTCAGATCCATGAGAATTCTCCGATATGAGATCCTTGGCACCTGCAGGCAGATGTTAATACTAATAGAATTTTCCCTCAACAACAAGTAACAAACCGGTCGAAATCAAATACGAGCTGCTCCGTGCTCTTTACGGCCTTCCATGCAGCCTTCATATCTAATGTAATTGTAATCACGGTAAATTTGACACCGCAACAATCAGAAGAATTGCTAGCCGAGAGTCAAGTGGGGCATACCAGATGTAACTGGGTGCTGCCTGTTCTATGCTTGTTTGGATGGTGGGTCCAGTGAATTACTTGTATCTTGAATGTTTGGTGTCCTGTAGCTGGTTTAGATGTTAGGTACCTTTCTAATCATGTCAACGGAAGGCCTATGCCATTCTGATCAACATGTCAGTGTCTTTATTTGTGCATGCAGAAATGGGGCCATCATGGATGTGGCCTATTATTCTATTATCTTTCCTCCCAGAGAAGGAAGTGAATAATTCAATGGTTGCACAAAATATTCTGAAAGCAAAGTATTCCTACCTGTCTTGTAATAAATAATATTTAATAGTCTCATGATCCTTCTATTTTTTTTGCATAAGGACAAGTAAATGTCACGTTTTTCACCTTGCCATCGCTAATTTTTTATATATTTAACTTCGATTTTCTTAGAGTGAATTTCGTCGTTGGTTTGTGGTTACACAATATTGTTATTTTAACTGTATGTATAATCCATTTTAGATCTGACCATCATTCAGAGCGGGAGAAATCATGTTTAGGAGAAAGCATGCCCCTGATTTTGACTCAAATGATGCTGAGCAGAGAGAAGCAAAGGTAAGTTTAAAATTTATGTTTTCATCATAAATTTGTGAATGCACAGTACATGGCTTCTAATTGAAATATCAGTGCATTCGTTAGCTTTAAGAGCCGATAAATCTCACACTGAACAGATAAATGAGTTGAAAGCTGCACTTGGGCCTTTGTCTGCCCGCGGTGAGAAGTACTGCAGTGAAGCATGCTTGAAAAGATACCTAGAAGCCCGTAACTGGAATGTTACCAAGTCAAGAAAAATGTTGGAAGAAAGTCTCAAGTGGAGGGCAGCCTACAGGCCTGAGGACATTCGCTGGGTAAATTTGCTCTTCCTTGTTTTGTTCATGCATGAGTTGCCCAATTGAATGCACGTCATATTAACCTCCTTTTAGCATGATGTTTCTGCTGAAGGGGAAACAGGTAAAATGTACAGGGCAAGTTTTCAAGACAGAGAAGGTAGAACTGTTGTCGTCATGAGACCTACAAAACAGGCAAGAAATTCACACTTTTAAAACTTCACAATTGCTATTGTTTGCTACTTTTCTGGTAATAATCAGTGTCTCTAGCTTCCTTATCTCAGGATTCACCTGTATGCTATTTCGAAATTCCAGAATACTTCGTCCCATGAAGGGCAGATACGGTTCCTTGTATATACTTTGGAAAATGCTATCCTCCACCTTCCTGAAGCTCAAGAAAAAATGGTATGGTTGATAGATTTCACAGGATGGACAATGGCCCATGCCTCTCCCATAAAGACTTCCAGAGAAACTGCAAATATCCTGCAAAATCATTACCCTGAGAGGCTGGCCATTGGATTTCTATATAATCCCCCAAAAGTATTTGAGACTTTTTTTAGGGTGCGGACTCTGAACCTTCTCATTTCGTTTAATGTATGTATCACAAAATCAATTGATGTAGAAAAATAATGTTGCAAATTCTTTCAGGTTATCAAAGTTTTCCTTGACCCGAAAACAATCGAGAAGGTAAACTTTGTGTATCAAAAGGATGCGGAAAGCATGAAGGTCATGTACAAGTACTTTGATCCAGAAGTCCTTCCTGTAGAGTTTGGGGGAAAGAACAATGTGGCCTACAACCATGAGGAGTACTCAGAGTCGATGATGAAGGATGACATCAAAACAGCTAACTTTTGGGCCGATGATGCGAAAACTGACCATGCTAACCCTCCCATCAATGGTACCATGGTTCCTGAGGTTACAACACAGCCATCACCGCTTGCTGCCAAAGCTAGTTGAGGAGTATCTGGTTGCTGTGCTGAGAGTTGTCTTTGTAGCTTTGTATCAGCAAATTGATGAGCTGAAGATCAACGGAATTATCGTATAAATAAGTGAAATAAGAGACAGGGTATTACTCAGTTCATACTTAAAACGGTTGCAGCACTCGAATTATATTCAGTACAAAGTACGACAGGATACCACCATGGTGATTTGATGCCCAAAGAGATGGTGTACAAGGTACTGCCCGGCTATTGTACTCTAATTGTTACTGAACAAGTCTATTTGCCAATCGTTGTCACAACTCACATGGATAAATAACTTACACAAGATTAGCAATTTACCTTTCTCTCTGATTATTTCTTGTTGAATATGTTGCTCTTTTCACGCTCGCTTCAGCTCCGTCCTAATGATAATAAATCTGGATGTTATAGCCATTCTAATGAAATGGTGTGGGAGAAACTCTGCTGCGGATGTATTGCTGCTCTTTCTTTTCCCCTGGTGTTTGCCTGTTCATCATCAACCATTAATCATTTTGAATTCTTTGTGACAGTGGTTTCATTAATATTTCTTTTTAAATAGTTTCATTAATGAGATGAAAATGTGAGGTGTTGAGGGGGGAAAATGAGGCAAGGAGTTGGCATAATTGATGGCGCCGCGCATTGGGCATGGAGATCAAAAGGCCACATGAGTGCAGCCCAGACCACACTGGAAATATGGCAACCGTTTTCTTATAAAATTGAAATGGGAAACAAATATAAAGTCTGGGCAGGGAAAAAGTCATTGCGCCAGGAAGGGTTCGAACCTTCGACTTTTTGTTTAGGAAACAAACGCTCTATCCACTGAGCTACAGGCGCTCTGCATTATAATACTCCTACCACTTCTTCTTGGGCCGGGCCGTCACAACACAAGACGCGTCACACAAACAGACACGAAGATTTGGCCTTTTGTTGAAGGCCCCCATCACGTTTTCGGCCTTTTCTGAAGGCTTCTGGCCCACCTAGAATGGCACTATCAAAAGTTCTCACGTGGCGGTATCGTGGTAACATCAGACATTCCGTGACTGTCTAAACTCGCATAATACAATTTCACGAAATAAATAAAGTGAAAAAAACTCGCATAAATACGAAAAAAGGAGCAACGGAAAAAAGAAACACGAGAGGCTGGTAGACATGAATGAAACGAACATTTCTACTATGATCAACAATGAAGCAACCAATTACAGTAGGGAGAAGAAAAAGAATCAGCTCGCCATCCTTTCTTTAATCGAGAGAAAAGAAAAAGGAAAATGGACAGAAGATGAGAAGAGGCACCAGATTCCAACAGTGAGAGAATTTTTTACTACCACCAACTGCACGCCATTGTCGTCAACCAAGGTATACACCGTACATACCATCCGCTATTTCCCCAAAAATGATTACCATGGCGCCAGTGCTGTTGTGAAGCCATTGACATTTGACGAGAGAGAATTCACATTCCTGACTCTTTGGACGAATGAATTCTATCAGAATCTGCCAGCAGAGCTCCAAGATAAGCCCTCCATGGAGATTCTCCCATTACTGAAATGATCAGAAAGAAAAAGCCTCCTTTGTCATTAATCCTCGGTGTCACGAGAGCCGGACGGCTCAGGGAATATCTCCTTGGATTGCCTCCTGCGGGAGGAAGAATGATCACCGTTGCTCCCTCCAGATGACTTGATTGTCTCTGAACGTTTCAGAATGTTGTCATCCCTTGAAGGACCTATATCGGATGAGCTATGCCGCCAACTGCCAAAGAGTGCTGCGTTCCATGAACCCCGTGATGACGTTGCTCTCAACCTAGCCGAGCTGGAACCGTTTTCTTCCCGAACCACCTTCAATGGGTTCTCTAGTGCTTTTAGGATGTACTTCATAGGCGGCCGTTTGGAAGACCGTGGATTCAAGCAGGACTTGGCAACAATCGCCATAGCCCAGACTTCCTCCAGATGGTCCTCATCAATGATAAGTGTTGGATCGATGATCTTGCTCATAAGCTCCTTCTCATAAATATTGACATACCGCAGGGTGGTATCAAGCCATTCGCTTGTGGCAGCATCGTTTGATGCACTGATACCAAGTCTTCCTGTCACCAGCTCTAGTAAAACTTTTCCAAAGCAATAGACATCATATGAGCAAGTTGCAGATGGAGAACCTGTTTGCATCAGAGATTTGGTCAATTAACTTGTATCCACTAACAACGAAAAATAAAGAGATGATGTTCAAAGCATTTATCACAGGCAAATGGGACACTGGAGCATTTATCAGTTTATTTTCACTAGGAAACTGAGGGCTAATGACCAATTATATAGATTGAAAATGATTGAAATAAATGAAAGATTGTATGCATAAACTCACCAGAAGAACCTTGATCTGCCGTCCTGCATTTCCAAAAAATACAGCGTCAGAAGATAGCCAGGGATTCATTAATATAAGAAAATGAAATTACTGAAAGGACACAATCAGTCATTTGACTATAAATCAATCAAATAAAAGAAGGATACTACTAGCTCATGAACGCTTAGATATGGAAAGTGCAAGGGAAGGGAAGGGAAGGAAAGGAAACAAAATAGTAACAGCTGCCTATTCTTGCATGGTCTTGCTAGCCCTTATTGTTATCATTTGGCTTTCTGCACGACTTCAACAGAGGACAATGTCAACATCACAAAGAACAGGCCCAGAAACTTTACAGCAGGTTAATCCAGTAACTAACTAAAATGATGTTGACACTGCTATTTAAGTTGTTGTCATCTAAAATAATTCATCTAAAGTCACATGGTTAGCTTACTATATATAGTAGTAGAAACTTGTAGTTTTTATAAAACCACCGACGAAACAGGATGGTGCAAGAGTCAATGCAGTATGGATTAGCAGACGAAACAGGATGGTGCAAGAGTCAATGCAGTATGGATTAGCAAACTCCACATGAGCATTTAGCGTGTAAAAGAGAAACGGGCCATACAGAGACAGAATCTAACACTTACGACGAAAATCTCAACAGCTTTGTGATGACGTTTTGGTGACCTTCCCCTTCTTGAGGACACACCTCACTCAAGCTACCAAGGCGTACATCAAATTTATCATCAAGAAGGACGCTGCTAGCTTGCACATCCCTGTAGTAGAAACTGACAAAATTAGCCAACAGAAAACAATTGCACGGTATCTTATTTATTGATCTTGGAACAAAGCATTTTTGCCGTCAGAAAGCTTTGTGTTGCCATATAAACTAAGAAAACGACAAAACGATTGGTATCTGTTGTCAGCATCTACCGCATGCTTCACATAGATAACAAAACAGAAAGAGCCTAGTGGAATAAGGGCAACAAAGAACTGCCCAACTTTTGTATTCCAAAATTGGTGGGTGTTTAAATGATTTAAGACCAGCAGAAAGTTCTCTTAACAACAAACTAAAGCAAATAACGTCATTGCCGCACCGAATTTCCTGGATTCGGATAAGGTACAGAATATGTCGCATTTAGCACGAAATACTAATTGCTGATTCAGGGATGCTGGGATACATTACGTATATTTGGTGCACTCCTAGCTGTCACCAATTATAAGGGGACATCTGGTGGCGGCAACTGCTGAACCCTCCGGTATCAAAAGGAAGAAAAATCAATTATCAGAGCACCCACAGTGAAATACTAGTGGAGACTGACGTTCAACCACTAAACCCCATGCAATGATCACCAGAATGAAGGGGCTAAGCTAAATGATCAAATTTCCACGATAATATATATGAATTTATCATATTTTGTGTCAAACACTCAGCTGAAAAAAATATAGCATCCACAAAACTATACAGAAGCCCATACCTGTGAACCATTGGAGGAGTACACTCATGATGCAGATAGCAAAGAGCCTCAGCCACCCCTGTTGCAATCTTCAGCCTCTTTATCCAGTCCAAAGATTGCATGCCCTCATCTTCCTCCCTTGATTTTCTGTGAAGTGCACTTGACAAGTCACCATTTCGAACAAACCTATACACAAGAATCTTTTCTTCTTCTTTATCAAGACAATGCCCCAGGAATGGAACCAGCCTTTCATGCAATCCTTTCGCAAACAAATCTAACTCTGCCAGATAGGCATCCTTACGAGCCACACGTGCAGTGATCCTCCTCACTACCACGGCAGTCCCATCTTGGAGCACCCCATGGTATAGATCACCTGAGTGACCATGCTTGATAAGCCTCTCTTCCCCAAATTCTGAGGTCGCATTGGCAAGTTGGTCGAAAGCAAAGGAATCACCAACTTTCGCCGTGTTTGCAGATAATACAGAAGGCTGCGCGCCACCAGTAGCTGCAACCGCACCGGTAGCTGACACTCCCGCCGGCGCACTTGGCGGTGCCCCACTTTCCCTCTGATCATTCCTCCTCCTCCCAGAACAAGCAATGCAGAACACAACGGCTGCAACCGCAGCTATGAGCAGGAGGCCTCCGCCAATGGCCCCGATCAGTATGTACTTCAGATTCGTGTGCTTCTTCTTCCTTGCAGGTGCAGGAGCAGGCTGTGGCGTGGGTGGGTTAACTGGTCCATCATACGGCAACCCACGGCTGGCATAGAACTGCTGGCAATCGGCTTGGGCGCGCTGTCCCGGAACGTCAAGGAAGCAATTCAACTCAAACGACACATTCCCACCACCACCATCGGGCACACTTAGCTTGCCGTCGAAGTAGTTCCCAGAGATATTGGCCAGCAGCACCTGAGCGAACAGCCGGCGGAAGGCCTCCGGTACGATGCCGTAGAAGAGGTTCCCCGACAGATCCACGACCTGCGCATTGGCTGGCAGCGAAATCCCTGTCCCGGGCAATGCGCCGGTGAGGTTGGCCCGAGAGACGTCGAGAACGCTGAGCCCCGGGAGCGACCACAGCGCGTCAGGCAGCGCGCCCGAGAACACATTGCCCGAGAGGTTGAGGGTCCTGAGCCGCGTGAGCCCCGCGAACGCGGCGGCCGGGAGCTGCCCCGAGAGTTTGTTCCCTGCGAGGTTGAGAGTGGTGAGGTTGCCGAGGCCGGAGAGCGCCGAGGCGGGGATCTCCCCCGTGATGCCGCAGGCGGAGATGTCGAGGGACTGGAAGGTGGGCGCGAGCCCGCCGCCGAGCCACGCCGGGATGGGGCCAGGGAGCCCGAACCCAGCCGCGTCGAAGGCCTCAAGCCGAGTGAGGTTGCGCAGCCCGTCGACGTCGAAGCGCGGATTCAGGCGACCCAGCCGCGTGCGGCGGAGCCCGGCGAGGGCGAGCGTGACGACGCGGCCGCCGCGGCAGCCCACGCCCGCCCACGCCGTGCACGGGTCGGCATGCCGCGGCCAGTCCCGCGCCCGGAGGCCGAGCGAGCCCCGCAGCGCGTACAGCCCCCGGAGATCCGACCGCGACGTCAGGTTCCCCTGCGCCAGCACCGCCCGGGGCGCCGCCGCCGCCGCCACGAGCGCAACGAGCAGCAGCGCCCAGAGCCCCCGCGCGGGCATCATCACCTCGAGGGGCGCCTCCTCCTCCCGATGCCGCCGCCGCCGCCCTCCATGGGCACTCCGCGTTACAGGTGTCGATGGAATTGGGGAGGAGGCGGAAGCGCTGGAATTCGGAGGGAAATTAAACGCAATAAAGGCGAGCGGGGCAGAGGCAGAGCTACGCAGGTAACTACAGGGCGCCACCACCAAAGAGCCAGCCCTTCCCTCCCCCTTGGCGTCTCTCACCACCCCGCCATTAATGCCCAAAGTTACACACCCCCAACTGCCTCCCAATTATTACTCCTCCGCTTCCCCCTTCCCCTCGGATTCGAAACCAGCAGGAGCAGCACCCGAATTCCGCACCTCCCGAGCTCGCCGCGGCCACGACGGCGCCGGCGACCGCAGAGAAAGCAGCGAGCGCGGCGGCGGCGGAGGCGGAGGCGGAGGCGGCCGGAGCTGGGGAAGAGAGAGGAGACGAAGCGGAGTAGTAGGGGGAGACGGGAGAGGTGGAAGGAGGCCGGTGCTTGTATTGCGGGGTTTTGTTTTGCGTAAGGAAGCTGTTAAATGTTTTTGAAATTCTCGGGGGTGGCTTTGAAATGGAAGGGTTTGGTTTTGGCCTCCTACCTCTGCGCTGTCCGCGATTTGTTGCCACGTTTGGTTGACAGGCCGAGCCGCGGGCGGCAGCGGCTGTGGCTGTGGCTGCTCAGCAGTTCAGGTTCCTGGGGATCTGACGGCGCTGGCCCTGTTGGTCGTTCCCTGGGGGCCGAATCGCGAGCCGAGCCCGGCGCCTTGGTGCAGTGGCGTGATGGTGGGTGCGCAGCGCAGGTGCGCGTGTGAGATGAACTGGTGCGCGGTGGGTTTGGTCGGGTGGGTGCGGGCGTTTAGTGGCCGGTTCCGGGGGTTTGGTGGGGTTTTTGATGGGATGGATGATAGATGGGCACGGCCGCACGGGGCGGATTTGGGGAGGAGGGTCAACGAGGCCAGGGCCAGGGGAGGCTGCTGTGGCTTTGGTCTCTGGCTCTCTGCTCGGGTCAAGCGGCCTGCGGCTGCGGGCGGCCGGCCGGCGTGGCCAATGGTGGTGGATCGTGGGCGGCAGCCGGCCGCTGGATTTCTTGCTCCTTTTTTTTTCTTTCTTCGTCCAATCGATCTGCACTTCAGCAGGGTACATGACATTCCACGACGCGAAAATGGAAGTGTGTTAAATGTTACAGGCTGTAGAATGTGTGTGATATACTTTCTGAATACGTGTATTGTACATTCAGTTCCTTCCGAAATAGCACCATGTGAATAGCTCCACCCAGAATTGTCCATTTTCTGGAGCATTAACTGCATAAATCTAAGCATTTACTGGCTGCGTTAGCTGTAGTGATTCGACGGTCTCTGGTCTCTTCGCGCAAGTGCTTGAGCAAAATTGGCTGGCGAACATAGCGCGTTAGCGATTCTTTTTATGGAAGATCATAGCTACAGAAAATTCAAGGATTTCGGTGCTATATTCGGATCGGAGCGAATCCTGCAGGAATTGGCCGTTGATTTGGCTACCGCGTTCGTTCAGGCTTTTGCTTCGCCGTGAATTTGGGCGCGTTCGTTCAGAAAGGCAGCAAACGCAAAAGCCCCGCCCCCACGTGACTCGCGTTTTACTGCTTAGCCGGGCGATCGGGCACCACGGAGCATCCACCTGGCGGGCCGCTTACGTGTAGCCACCCCGCGCGCTGCCCAAGGGGTGGTCGGGTGGAGGAGGCGTGGAGGCGTCGTGGAGCTCAGCCTGCAGAGGATCTCATTCGGACGCGCGGCAAGGCGACGGGCTCCACCAGCGTGGGGCCGCCACCCGCCACACCAGGGCTCCGAGAAAACAGAAAACCCACCTGACATGCCACGCCCATCGGGAAGCAGTTTCTCTGCAGTTGGGTCTCTACCATTGAGTCACTGACATGTGGGGTCCACAGAGCTTGGGCCCACATGTCAGTGACACAACAGCAGAGGGGCCAACTGCAGAGGATCTCGTTCCGCCCATCGGCCATCGCAACGAACAGCAGGTCAGCAGGGCCGACCTGCCGACCCCGCGGCGGCGGCGGCTGTTGCTGCTGGAGGGAGGCAGCAGCAGGAGCGGGGGCGCGGAGGAATGGAACCATCTGCACGTCCTCGCGTCCCTGTTCGCTTCGCACGCGGCTCCAGGGGGGCGCCGGGCGCACGGGGGAATGTTCCGCCGCTTCGGCCCTGCCTGCGCCCTCCTGCTCCCCTTTGGATTTTTGCCGCGTCCTGCCATTGACTTGGACCGCTTCTCTGCGCGGCCGTGCGGTCGTGCCTATGCGGGTTGCGGGGGCGTTTCTTCTCGTCCTCTTTGATACATCGTGGTTTTGCAAGCATGTGCTCATCACAAGTACGTACGGCAATTTAAATATGTACTATACGGCAATTTTAATTTTTAAATATGTGTACGGCGATTAAAAATATCTACTTACATTTCTATTGCAATTTAAATTTGAAAGAAATTTCAAATGGCATCGGTACAAGAGACCACATCCAGTTAAACCGTGTCTTAATTCTCAAAAAAAAAGGTTAAACCGTGTCTTTTAAAAAAAAGAACATTGGACGATATTACCTTTATTCCGAAGAGCAGCAAAGGAGCACGCTACTTTCATATTTCCTTTTGGAAAGCTCCACGCATACGTACCAACCAGATTCGATTCCACCGTGCAGCTGAGATCTGCATGGACCCATGCACATACACACGCTGCCACTAGCTAGAAGGCCTCGTGTTAGTTAAAGCGTCCCGTGTAAATCCATGTGCTTAGGTGGATGCATCACTATTCTACGAGTTTTCCTAACCTTAGCTTAAACAACCATATATGAATGGTTCAAAAAAGAAACGAGCAGGTCCCCGTTGTAAAGTGAGCTCCCATTTCTTTAGGCCGGGAAGGGGTTTAGGTGCACGCATTGCTCTGCTTCCGATCGAGCTGCCAACATCATACCAATCGAGCCGAGCCTACCTGTAATCTACCAACTGCGGCTACACTGGAGTACGCGGCTGCTTCTGTACCTGAGATGCATGCATGCACCCGTCGATCAGTCGCTCCATTATTGGTGATGCAGTTAGCCTACTAAGATATGCTATTACAGTTAAACTAACACAAACTTGCAAGCTTCCTGCCAATCGATGAAAGTGGCCCGAGTGGTCAGCGCCAAATAGTAGTACACCGTATAAATTTATAAGAGAAAAAAATAAGTAAATAATAGACCTTCTCGTGATCTATTTGTGACTGTTTGTGCCCGTGAGTAGTTTATTCAGCAGCAGTTGTATGGTTTACTAATTACTATGCACGTGTAATGACGCAAGGATAGAACAATATTTCATCAGGGAGGTACAAATAATAGCTGCAGCAAATATATAGGCTAGCAAGGTAATGAGGTATAGGTTGTAGCCAGACGTTGTTGCCGTGCTAGCTAGTACACTCTCAAAACAGTAGAATATTACTAACACTAGTCCTAATTTCAGTACGAGGGTAGGGTACTACGCTGGAAGTTAAATGCATGTAGGATCAATGTCCACTGTTCCGTTGTGATCAATATATAAACAACAAGAGATAACCCGTTATGCATGTTCCTTCGATGCAGTCCAGTCATATGTTCCCTTATCACTTCCAGTCATTAACTGGAACTTGAACAACTAGTAAATGTAAACATGTTATAATTCTATTTAATAAATCAGGTTCTTCTTCTTAGAAAAAAGTACTCGGAGTCCGTCTGAAATGTGAGATTTTCTGAATCCTTATTTTAAATTGTCCTGATCCATGTATTAATGGTGTTATAAATTTAATTTAAAATCCTAAATTTGAATGGTAAATGAACATACTAATATGCACCCAAAAACACTAGAGTAGCAGCTAAATGAATGTGAGCCATGATGTGTTCCAATTCCAACAAAGCAGATTGGAGAATATAGAGCAATTGGCATAAAGTACTGTAGTACTTTTCAGAAGGCAACAATGCGCTGTGGATAGTCAAATAGGCTGTAAAGTCTACAGCATACATATTTTAAGTTAAACTCAAGACACATGCGGCCACTACGCTTCTACGCGTACTCTCTTGATGTTGACGGAGAAAAAAATTTATCGACATTATATTCTGCAGAGGAAGAGTATAAGTTGACAACACACCGATGTGCATGATGAGTACGTTTTTCCCCAACCAATTGTTGGGGGACTTTCTCTTCAAACAAATGCTACCCAATAAAACTTCAAGTTAAAGTATGTTTCCTGCAAGAAATAGTATGAACAGGACAAAACATAAGTTGATGACCGACCGGCTGGTCAATATGCTATACCACCCACATCATAAACAAGTTGGCTTAAAATTATATAAGCCATCATCAGTTAAGTACAAATAAAATCCATTCAGTGTGAGCCATAGCCATACTTAGC
The DNA here is from genome assembly GCA_015476505.1 of Urochloa ruziziensis. Classification (NCBI taxonomy): domain Eukaryota; kingdom Viridiplantae; phylum Streptophyta; class Magnoliopsida; order Poales; family Poaceae; genus Urochloa; species Urochloa ruziziensis. Next base: position 66,224,186 of record CM027118.1, read on the forward strand.
ACGGACATTATTTTAGCAGCTTAATTTACTTTCTCCGAAAAAAAAGAACATATAGTTGATGTTATTATTTAATCTTCGCTCCAAAAGATAGGGTTGAAAACAAGCATTTCAGTTTTGACATCTTCTCTTCAGCCACCGGTGGCGCGTACTGCTAGCTAGCAAGGGTTGACATGATACTTTTATATGCGTTGATATTTAAGCGATTCAAGACTGGCCGCAGAAAAAATATGTTTGGCCATGAGAGTGGGCTAGATAAAAATTCAAAACGATACGCATCATGCAAAGCAACTTCTCGCTACCTCCACACATGCACTCTGATATGATCTCAAAGCACTCCCACATGAAAAAGGTCGACAATTGATGGTCAATTTGATCAAGTTCAAATGATGTGCTCACTGACGGGGGAGAGCCAAAAATACGACACAATATTACTGGCCTAAACGAGCCACGGGCACATGGGGTTAGTATAGGTTCGATGATGATTGCCGTCATCTGGATAGATAATAACCCATTTCGTGTGCCGGCCGGCTGAAAACTAATGCATGGTCCTGCTGGCTGGCCGCTGGCGCACCTGTCTCAAACAGGACGTACGCATCGTCGATCAGGTTACGAGGAACGGAAGGAGAGGTGCATTTCGAATGCGGCGGAGTTGGATCACTCCGGAAGGGGCCGGGACTGCGCGCGACCAGAGCTAGCCCAGCCCATCCCGGAGAGGCGGAGAGGACTGAGGAGAGGCAAATGCAATTTTCGGAAGGTTAAAATGTTAAATGCGTCTCCGCGGCCATAATTGTCGCTATTCTACTGAATCTCAAAACAAAATTGCTATTCTACTGCGCGTGATGCTCCTGAGTCCTGACGATGGGGTGGATGCATGCGCACTCTTTGCAAGTTACTGCCGTGTATACACAAGTAGTCCATCTGTTCATGCCACTTGGGATAGTCGTCGACAGGCCGAGAAAAGGCAGACGAGGCATGGCAAAATGCAGCAGCGGCGGCGGCTTATCTGCTACTCCGTATGACCGTATCTGTGTAACAGAACTTCATGGCATGGTCCAGCAGCGTACCTAAAAGTTGTCGACTAAAAAAATTCACCCAAAACTGTGATTCCTCGTAGTGCCGCGAGTCTGCTTCCGTGCTTCGACACCCACATGTCAGAAACACACACGCTGGCACGCCCCGTTTTCGTGCGTGTTCGTCCCCCCTGTGCAAGGAGCAAGCGTGGGGCCTGAGTCGAAGGAGCACTCGCACTTGCACACTGTACTCTTGCAGAAGTTGACCCGAGCACATGTTTTGCGATTGGCAATAGCTCACGTTACGCACAAGAACACTCAATCCCACTGGCCACTTTTCTCACTCGCGCGCCAAGACCGATGCCATGCTCGCTCCGCCATGTTCCGATCGTGCTCGGTTCCTTCAAGCCGGAGCAACAGCACGGCAAAAGAGCCAACGAGCCCCGGCCACGGGCCACCCCTCCTCACATGCGCGCAGTTTGACCTTGTGGTGACGGCCGGCCTGCGGGGGCCGGGGAGGTCGCGGCTGGCTAGATGGCCGGCGCTTCAAGGAGGCGTTAATGGCGCTGTCGTGTCGTCCATCCTGTCCGGCCCGCAGATGATATATACGCGCGCCGCTTCAACGCCCGGCAGCGCCAAGCGCGAGCAAACAAAACAGGCGATCGAGAGACCCCGGAGCCGAGCGGTTGTAGGCTAGTGTAGACAACAAGTGCGTGTCCCCCGATCGATCGCGTTCCATCTTGTCCCGGCGGCGCCTTTTCTGTGGCCGATCAGATCTTTCCTTGAATGGCTGCCGAGAGCGGCGCGGCCATGCCGTCGTGGCGTCGCCGCCGTCGTCCGCGGTTGGTGCCGATCGGTCGGTCGAGCCGAGCGGCGTGATGGCGCGCGGATTAATGGCCGGCAGCGCAGGGCAGGGCTGTGGCCTGTTGTGGCTGAGCTCGTGTTGTGCGCTTGGCAGAACTTTAGGGCGGGGAAGAAGTTAAGCTCAGCCACAACACGAGCTCACCTTGGTTCTGTATATGCGGCTATGCGCTCGTCGTTCCCTACGAGGATTCTTCGCTCGGGCCGGGAGAGATACATTGGCTTGCGCGCTGCCGCATGCTGCCAGGTCTCTCCTTCGCCGGCGCCGGCGATACGACAATATCCAGGCCTCCAATGCCCAAGGCTTCACGCCAAAGCGTGAGCGGCCGCCGGCCGCCGGCCATGGCATCGCCTCGGCGCCAATGGCACGCGAGCTGTGGTTTTGGGTGAGTAACGTGCAAGCCAAGGGCGTTCGATGATCTGAACACATTAGGCTGCTAATGATCGCCATGATATTCTCCCCCTACCAACTTGATGATCCGCTCTAAATACGGGCATTGAACCACTGGTATGGTACGGACTACGGACCGAACGGAACAGCTGCGCCTGTATGTACGGGCACGGGTCAGCACAGTATTAGCAGCTGCATGTGTCGTGTCGAGACTCGAGAGTGGAATCCAGATTTGATTTGATTAGACTCCTACCATAACCATACGAGTACGGTACGGATCAAGCGTAAACGATTTGCTATAATAACGAGCGGGCTCTCCACGGATAGACTGGACCAGGCGGTTCAGGGGTCCTGCAACTGTAAGTCTGCAGTCTCATGTGTTGAGCATTTTCCTGGACCAGTTCAGCCGCTCGGCTGAGACCAGCCGGCGTAAACTTGGCATTCATGTGTTGGTAAACGCCGACGACCATTTTTCAGATTTGGTAGCTACTAGGTTTAATTTTATCAAAATCCTTTCATGTGTTCGTGACTCCATTACATGTTTTTCCGTTCGTTCATTTTTTTGAAGCGTGTTTTTTTTAATAAAAAAATGGCCGATAACTTTGCTTCGGCTTGTATTGATAGAGAAGAAAGTATGAAGTTAAGCGCACGCAGTTTCATCTTTTGAGTTTCATCATTTGATAACGTATTAAAAGTTATATTTCTGGTAGTTATGCGGTTATAGACTCAAGACTAAAGAAAATTGAAATACATGGTTCTAGGAACATAGGGTGTGTTTGTGCGTTTGTGTGTGGTATACATTTTTGTTTATATAGGTGAAGCAGAGGAGGAAGGAGAATTGGGTGGATAGGCCTCCTCTAAACCTTGTGTTCTCCACTGCCTAGTGCCTAGTCCAGGGGTACCATTATTTGTATCACAAATCCATAATCGATCTGTTTTTTTAAACAGTTGCCACAATTGCTTTGGGAACTAAGATAAACTAGTTTAGTGGAGTAGTATATCTTAGATGATATGTATAGTCTTCGAGCTACGACTATCTCTAAATATTGCAGGTGATCTTTAAAGTCAAAACCATATACTAGTGAATTTGACATGCTGACAAAATCCAAGGAAACACATCATAATCTTTCTCGAAAAAAGTTTTGAGCAGATAAAGCTAGATCGTTAGTAGTGGGTGACGCATCTATTTCTGGGACCGTGTGCTTTATGCGTGCCTGCCAATGCAGACCAATAATTAAAAGCAAAGCTCTCCTGTCCAGAGTCCAGACGCCTCTCCTTTTCCACCACGAACTGTTGAACTCAGAGATGACCAGCAAACCTTAACCGCAAGTACATGCATCGACCACTGTCTCACTCTCACCCAACTAAACACCCCCAATTAGACAGATATTTAATCCAAAATCACTTTTTTAAGGCCTAGGTCTTTTGTACTCATTCTATGTTAATTAATATAAATCTGGCAATCTATGCCGAGTTTACCTTAAAAAAAACCCTAAAATCACCACCGAACACCCAAAAATTAAGTGTCAAGTATGCTAATTGCCATCTAGTACTCCCGCTGTAGCAGCTACACGCTCTGCCAGTTTGCCACCGCTTGGGTGCAGCGTGCAGGGCACCGTACAAAAAGCCACCGCTTGTGTTGAGGTTATTGCACATGCCAGGCACGTGTCGGACAACATGCGGTGCAGTTGCAGATTCGCGGCGTACGGAGCCAGCTGCGAACCATCCAAGGCGACGTGCAGGAGCGAGAGGAAAAGAAATTTACGTGCACAAAGCGAGCGAAAAAGAAAACCCTTTTAAAGCCAACAGTTTTGTAGTGGTAGGAGTGTAGCTGTGTAGGACTGCTGGTACAGTAGATGGCGCGATAACGTACAGCGCACATGTTGCGATGGATCAGTCTCTACGAAAATTTGGATCTCGCGATACGCCCTGCGCGAATAACTACAGAGTACAGACTACAGTGCTCATATAGTAACGCTAGCTGTAGTATTTGGTGGTACTGGTCTGTACAGCACCAGCGTATTGTACGACCCGGCGACCGTACGGTACCGGCGACATACAGTTATTGTAGGAATCGAAGGCGGCACACGGGGGCTAACGAACAGAACGGATCATGCGTACATAGATGGGAGGGGGAAAAAAAATGGTACAGTGCATCTGCTCCGCTTGAACAGAGATGGTATTTCGATATTTCCTTATTAGACGTCCATGGTAAATGTACTACTGCTGCAGGCTAATCAGCGATTGAGCCGTCGGGACACGGTACTCATCCGCGCTGGATTTGGTACTATCTGGTTGGCACAGGACTGTGGCTTGTGTGTTTGGATTGTTTTTGGTCAAAGTTTGGAACAACAACGAACCCCAAATGATGAGGCGACTGCAGACTGCAGTGCAGGAGTCTGCAGGTTGCACCCTGTTTGTTCAACGTATGAAATGATTTGTAGATAGAGCCGCAGTCATTTGAGTCATTTGTAAAAGGTCTCGACATCTGACTTATCCGTTCAAGACAAATTTGCCGACCTTGTATAGTAGTCAGTCGATATCATGGTTTTACCGGATTATTGGTGCCGAGCCCGTTTGTCAAAATGGGTTGTTTTTCAAACAGGGAGATGGGGACGTGAAACGTGATCGATGGTATGCTATCTGCATTTTGACATGTGGGTTTCATCTTGCATCTTCCCGCCCCGTGTTATTCCCTCCTTTCTTTCCTTAACAAAAGGTTGGTTCGGGTTCATGGGTTGACTGGAGACTGGGTTTTCAGTGTCTACAGTTTGGGTCAGTTATCCTATTCAGGAGTCAGGACAAGAAAGGTATCCTGTTGCCTGTTGGAACCCAAACTCTGACGCCTGTGGCGTGCCCCGTTCCAAGAGCAGCCTGCCTGATCACTTGATCAGACGATGTTCAAAGTCCAATCTGCACCCCTGCTGATCACTTGATCAACCTCTCGGAACAGTTCATGTTACGAGGACTTGCTTGTACATTTCAGGTATCTGCCTGATTGGAGTACGTACGAATCACGTGTGCGCATCTCGAGACAGTTTCAAGTTCATCGCCCACTCCGCCCTCCTACGCAGCCAACCACTGTTTGACCGTCCATATACTGCCTGTGGTCCGTATTTCTGACACGGCCCGTCCCTTGTCTTCAGATCCAACGCAGCCGTTGTTTACTCCGAGCCCGAGACTGTTTGCACAAAGTAGCGCCTCCTCTCCCTGACATCGACACCTGCTAAACAAAGCCTCGATTAGTAATAGCAGATTTCGAAAAAAGTGGTAGTAGCAGTCGTCGTCGTCGCATCGCATCAGATCGCCGCATTGTTTAACCGATCCGTTACACGCGTCGCCGTCGCAGGTCCGTATCCAACTCGACTGCCGCAACCGGATGCCAACTTCCAGCGCAGTCGTGTGCCGCAGCGTCACGGCAACACGCCCGGCCGGCCGGCCGGCGACTGGCTCTCGGCGCGGAGGACAGGAGCGGAAGGGCGGAGCAGCAAGCGACGCTCCACATCACGGCGGCACCTACCCTGTTGACGCCGAGGGCAGGTATGCCACTGTCCCCCCTGCGGTTTCCGCATGCAAACGGGCGCCGGGACCGCGCGGAAATCTGACGAAAACGTCCGCGATAACGAGGTGGGAAACCCAGGGCGAGCGGTGGCGACGGGAGGGAAGCCGAAAAGGGACGCGCGCCGCCGAGCACCGTCCCGGTTCCGCTCCGTCTTTTTTTTTTTTTTTTTTTTGAGAAACTGGTTCCGCTCCGTCTGATCGAGCGGTGCCGTAGTTGGGCCAAGCCGGCCCGAGTCGTCCCCCAGTGGCCTGGCCCTGGCCTTGGCCACCGCCCACACCTCGCTGTCCGCACGACGGACGGGTGGTGGGTGATGGCTGCGGTAGGGTCGCCGTCTCGCTGTACGTGGGCCTAGCCTACGCCGGGTGATAGCGGGTCCGGGGCCAGGGGATTGTGCAGCCGACTGAGCTGGCGAGTCGCGACTCGTGTGCTCGCCTGCCGAGGTAACGAACGAGGCGAACGGGGGGCCGCGGGAGGAGACTGGAGAGAGTGCGTTGCTGCGATGGATGGGACGTGCGCCTCACGGCGAGTGTTTTCCGCTTAAACGGCGATGCTGAAAGTGTATATAGCGATTGTTATGCAGTGTCAGGCACAGTGCATGCGAGACTTGTAACGATTGTCGTCATCTTATCGTTTTGGGGATCATGACACGATTGTTCGTTAAGGGATGGACAGAAATAGATCACACATCCAAGGATGAAATCGTGCAGACAAGCGGGAAGCAGATAGTGATATTGATAAATGAATTAGCAGATGGGCAGAATTCGGCCCACGCCCATCAGTAGTGTACATGGGTTGTTACTGGGCTGGATCAAGAATTTCTGGCTCCTCAGGAAGAAAAAAGGAGTAAGCTAAGCCCACTAGAGCAATTTAGCTACACACGCAACCAAGGAATGTACTCCCTCCGTCCAAAAAGAGGGGTTTTAGAATGTCTCAGCCAGAATAGTGAACATTCAAAATGACCAAGTTACCCTCATTAGGGCAGTCCCAACCCTCCAACTAGGATAGTTTCCATAGCATTAATTAGATTGCCACGTAGGACTTTTAGCTTATGTGGCACCGTATTAAATAAGAAAGAGAGCAGAGAGAGGAAGAAACTGGGTCTTGCATGAGACCCAATGTCTACACGAGAACCTATGCACTAGACACTACCAAACTTTGCATTGGGAAGATGATGGTTTCTTCATGATAGATAAAGAGTAAATATGATTGGTAGAGAGGAGAGATGATGCATTTATTAACAATCCACATCAAGAAATCATGGGTTGTGGAGTGTAGTTTCTATAGTGATTTCTTACTTATTTGACGATATAGAAACTACCCATAGACTCTATGGGTTGGGACTGCCCTTAGCCCCGACGAGGCCCTTTGGCAACCGTGCTGCTGGTTCAACTTTCGAGAGTAGATTTGAATGCACACGTTATAGACATCCTTTTTTTTATTTGGCACCAAAGAAAAACGCAACAGGCAATCATTACATTCATCCAAAATTATGTTTACACGGAAGCCAACCAAAACTCATTTAGCTGGCGCCAAAACCACTAGAGAATCAAAAACTTTTACATGCCGCCAAATATTTCAGAAGACAACTAATAGTACTATAAAAGGTGGAGAAGTGCTAGCACAGCCAGTCACTCCATCGTCCTCCTATCTTCCCCCAAACACTGTCCAAGCTATCCATGGCCATATTAGATCTCAATGAAGAACCAGATGGGGCAGATGGGGTGGTGTTGCTTGATCTTAATGAAGCACCTTTGCTGGAAGATGATGACCACTCTGCGCATGCACAAGGAAGAGACCAACGCAGATCTGTCAACCAAGGAGATGGACAAGGCTCATGTAGCATGCTCAGGTACATGCTACAGATGCTAGTTTATCAGTTCTAGTCTGATTTGACTCTGATTTTACACAATATGCCTAACAATGGCAAAATCAATCACAAGTCTCACCTTCCTGTATGTAGTCCAAGTGGCAACTGAAGATAGAGATGAAGTATTGCATCCTTTTGAACTAAATCTGCATACAATTGAAGAGCAAGAAGAAATCCGTGCAGGTACTCCTATTTGACATGACCTGATTGATTGTTTTCATCTTCACTACATTTATCAAGTTTCAGTATACTTCAATTGAAGAGTAAGAAGTTGCACTTTTATATGGTTGCAGATGAAGGAGATGACCTCCAGGCTATACATGATGATATGCTGCAGGAAGAAGTAGAAGCCATTGCTAGTACGGGTAGGAATAAAAGACTAGAACATATGCTTATAAATTCTCGATTATAGTGCTATATTGATTTTGCAGTAACTTGAAATTTCATGGTGCAGGTTGGGAACATGACCTCCCAGCCATGGATGTAGAGGAGCTCGACGGCACAGATGATGAAGAGGAACATGGAAATCAGTCCAAAAATTTGACAAACATTCAAAGCCAAGTATTGTACGTCATAGACGCCGTTGTGGGATTCAGATCCCCTGCAGTCGGCTGCAGCGGCTGCCACGCGAGCCCCACGGGTGCCAGGGGCCACATGCAGTGGCAAATGCACCCTGCAGTCGACTGCAGGGGAACCGATCCCCCGTTGTGAATGTGTACGACCAGGGCCCTGTTTAGATGGAACGCGAAATTTTTTTCGAGTATGTCGGACACACATTTGAAGTATTAAATATAGACTAATTACAAAACTAATTATATATTCTGTCAGTAAATCGCAAGACGAACCTAATGAGTCTAATCAATCCGTCATTAGCACATGTTTACTGTAGCAATTTATTGTCTAATCACGACCTAACTAGGCTCATTAGATTCGTCTCGCGAAGTACAGTCCATCCATATAATGGGTTATTTTTTTCGACTACGTTTAATATGCCATGCATGTGAGGAAACATACTCGAAAAAAATTTCGCGAAACATCTAAACACGGCGCAGAGCTGGCGCTTAACTCGGACCGGAAAATCAGTGCAGGAGGCGAAGGAGAGAGGCCGTGTTTAGATAGGTGATGAAAAGTTTTTGGAGTTAATAAATGCACCTTTGACCAATTATTAGAGGTATTAATTAAAGGCAGTTTACAAAACTATCTCCACAACCCTAGGTAAATCTTGAGACGAATCTAATGAGGTCTTTGACCACACGATTAGATGATGGTTACTGTAGAGTTACTGTACCAAATCATGGATTAATTATGCTGATTAGATTCGTCGCGCAAAGTTGCACCCATCTGTGAAAAGGTTTTACAAACAAACTTAATTTAGTGCTTCATGCATACAAGATTCTTTGCATTTAATGCTTTCAAATTTTTTTTGAGAGGGCATCTAAACACGGTCAGAGTAGCACTGGAAGCTGTCAGCTTCCTGCGCAGTCGATACCACTGGGTGCTGGATGACGTACAGCCAGTGGAGCTCTGTGCCTCACTGTCACAACCATGTCGATGAGGAGGAATACGACGATGATATCGAAGGATACGAAAGCACTTTGAGGAGCCCTGTGCGCTCTCTACTTTTTTACCCCTTCTTAATTTTCGTGCTCAATTCATAAAACACCTCACTTTTTAGGACGCACAGGAAACGAGGAGGGTAGAAGAGGAGAGAGATAGAGATAGAAGTTGCATTGGAAAGCGAGAACGCCCTTCTTTTTGAGACAAAGTTTAAACTCTAAAAAACCTTTCTTTTTGAGACGGAGGAAGTATAACACAATCCATATCAACAATAGACATAATAAACGATGACCTGCCCACCGTCTATCTTTTAGCACTACTCCCAATCAATGTTTTAAATAGCTGGCTAAGGCCTCCGCTATAGCCAGCTATAGCTTGATTGAGGAGAATGCGGCTATTTGCTTCTACGTGTAATTTAGCCGCTATTTGCCGCTATAGCTCTATTTAGCCCGGCTATTAGCCGTTTTTAAAAGCTTGAAGCTAAATGCCTTAGCCAGCTATTTAAAACATTGCTCCCACTGAAACGTCAGCAGAATGCTTTAATCTAAATTCTCATCTGTCTTCAACCTCCGCTCATGGCCTCATTAGCAGGTAGGACGCCATGCTTGGAGCTCTTTCCTGTGCTTCTGCAGGATATGAATCAATCTTTCATTTTTCTCTTCAAATTCACAAGTAGCAAGGTCGTGGCGCATCTAGAATGGAAAGAAAAGAATCAAGCTACCCGTTGGGCTTGCCGTCCTTCTCCGTGCGCAAGCAAGCACGGGCATGCCCTTTTGCATCGAGGCTACTCCTCCCTACGCTGGAGGCCAACCACCGTTCCCCGGGGCTCGTCCTCGCGGCGGCGGCCAGGCTCCGGCACTCCGCTGGCGACGTCGTCCGTACTAGTTCCCCCAAGGCAGCGGCCGAGGTCCCGCTAGCCTCCACCCGTGCGTCGCCTCGCCCCATACAGCATGCTGGCGGCCCTGCCACGCTTCTTCTTCCCGCGGCCGCGGCTGCCCCCGCCCTCATCACCGCGGCTGCGCTCGGCTGCGGTGCAATCTCAGCCCGCGTCCCTCGCGGCGACGTCAAGCTCCGCCGCACCGAGTGGCCGCTCGGACTACGCATTCTAGATCCTGTTCGGCTCAACGCGTTGGTGGGTCCCATTAGGCGTGGAACCGTGCGGCGTGGATCCGGCGGGGATTCTCTGACGCGCTGAAGCAACGGCACAGCTAACTTTGCTCCTGTCCGCTGTCCATTCTCGCTCCCTCCACCAGTTTGCTCGGGGGTCCAACGACCCAGCTTTGATTTTCAGCCCAAACAAAGCCCAGCTTGGTGACAAAACAGCGCGTACTGCCCACGCTGTAGTCGCCTGCCCGGGCTCCGTCGACACCACTAGAGAGAAGCAAGATAATAGCCTGTACGTATGTGTTTTTGTCAAACAGTAGAGACTAGAGAGTGAGAGGACTGATAAGTGAAAGTTCTACAGTAGAACTAGTTCTACTATACAGCTAGCACTTCATATCGATCGGCCGTGGCCACGCATAAACCTCTTTGTGCCGGAGAGCTGTTTACACATCCCAGGTTTCTTCGTTACATCCCTGGGTCCGCCACTGGCTGTGCGTGGTGACCTCTATGCTTCAGTGATTAGCAGCAATAATTCACTTCATCTGCCTGATTTCAATCTCACGTTACAGCCGGTCGACATGAAAGGCACATGACAGTTACCTTCACGCACGCAATAATAACTGGGAGAAATATTCAGCTCTACAGAGCAGGGTCCTGGCTTCTAAACGTAAGACTAGCACTACAAAACAGGAGAAATAATGAAACATTTCCAACCTTCCTAGCTTCTTTCAATCTTTTTTTTTGGCTTTGCAGGGTCCTAGTGAAAATTGATGACATATCTATCCAAGATTTTATTTAGGGCTGCTGCCACATTGGGATGAATGTGTTGAGTACTTGGTGGACATTCAGTCTGTAGCACTAGCTGATGCATTTTGTTGGAGATTTAGAAGTGGTTTAAAATATATGGTTTGGTTATTTGGAGTATGAAATTCTTCAAACCAGTGGAGTAAAATGCTTGTTGGATTCTGTCATAAAATAGACTCTGTATACGTAGGCCTGTATGGTTTTCTCGTTTCCCTGTTCCCCTAACGACGAGCTGGGCTCCTTTTCTTCCCGAAGTGGGCCTTATTTGGGCTAGGCCTTCAACTGGCCTTAGCGTTGTGCACTGCAAAAGTTAAAAGATGCAACGGCCGTGGGATGAGAAACGTGTGGCATCTGCGAGGGGGAACGTTAGCTGTGCCGTTGCTTTAGCACGTCAGAGAATCCACGTCGGGAACCGTGTGCAGCGTGTGCTATAGCATGTCGCTCGGTGTGGCGACGTTTTGCTTCTCTCCTCCTCTCTCTCCGACGTGGACCGCTATCGACATTCCTTATCGGCCCATTGGCCATGGCCTAATCTTTTCGAGATCATCAGAGTGGTTGACAGTTGATGTTCATCTATGGGTATATTTCACTACTGGAAAATAAATATCTATGTTTGTTTCCAGTAATATTTATCTACCATGTGCTCTGTTCGGATCATTGGAGGTAAGTTACCGTCCAGTCATCGTTGTGTAATGCAGGGCCATTTCTGCCATCAGTGTGAAACTTTCCGAACACCGGGGAGGCGGGGACCAACCGCTCAGGGGCAGTAAACAAGTGCGTCTGAAACTCTGAACTGAATACTAGCCAGATGGTGTCATCAAAATGACAATTATGTGAAATTTTGGGATATCAGGCAATGTGCTGGCCACATCCCCCAACAAGTAATTTCCCCATGTTTTTAAGGAGGTCATGTGCCTTTTCCCTCTCTTGTGATCAGCCAGTCTTTGAAGGATGGCAATGATCAGTTGCAGAGATCTGATAAGCGCTTTAGGCCGTGTTTAGTTTCCACCCGAAATATTTTCATCCATCACATCAAAGGAGAATTTTTGATGCATGGAGTATTAAATGTAAACGAAAAGGTGAAAAGTTATATGGATAGACTGTAAATCGCGAGACGAATCTAATGAGTCTACTTAATCCATGATTTGCAACAGTAGTGCTACAGTAATCATCTGCTAATTATGAATTAATTACCCTCTAATTACCATCATTAGATTCGTCTCGAGATTTTCAACCTATCCATATAACTTTTCACCTTTTTCGTCCACATTTACCACTTCTAAATTGATAAAATCAAAACCCGAAATGTTTTCACGAAATGTTTTCATCAACTAAACACGGGCTTACTAGCCATGTGACTGCCCAAAATGTTTCACCGCATTGGTGGTTCTTCTTGCAACATGCGGACTCTCTTAGCGTAGCCCATCGGATAAAATTTAAGGTAGAGATCAGATTTACCGAACAACTCTTCATCTAATACCCAGCTGTTCGTTTCAAATTTTCAACAAACCGGTGAACAACTGAACACGAAACGTATGGTGGCCTGATATAAACAATGTAAAGTAGATAAGAGCTAAAATGAAGTTCAGGATCTTGTTGGAACCAGCGTTCTACTGAAGTTAATGAATACGGAGTATGCTTCAGTAGATTAGAATGAGAATATTGGCTCTATGCAAAGTTTAGATCATAGAACATATTGAAAATAGAAATAAAACACATTTTGTCTTACTTTCACGAGGACCGCATTTTTGTTATACTTTCACGAGGAACTGCCACAACACCACAAATCGCTTGTGCAAATGAATAGTTAAACGTCACCAATTGTCCAATGAAGTACAAATTCAGTCAAACAGGTCTCAGCTGGTAATAAGTTCCATTCCCACTCCCATTTCAAATTTTTATATCGTTTTGAAATAAAATATCGTTATTAGTAAACTTTAGTTCTAATGTTCTATAAACTACTCCAACTTTGTTGTCTGTACTACTGGTATCCAGTATCCACACAGATGAAAGTTGTTGTCAGCACCTAAAAGCTTTGAAAGCTTGAAATTCTAGCCATAACGCGATTTGTGGGAGTATTCTGGCTTTAGGGCATGTTTGGTTTCGGCCCCAACAAGCCCTACCAAATTTTGGCCATGACCAAATCATGGGCAACGCCAAAACGTTGGTGAAAATACATTTGGATTGTAGCCTTACCAGATCTTGCCAAATTTGATATACATATTAGAATGGCATGTGGGCTCCACATGTCATTATTTTCTTTTTTCACTGATATATATGCAACTGAGATCTTGTTTTGTAGATTTAATTGCAAGGATTAGGAATGCGAAATCGGTTTGCAAATTAGATTTATCATTTAAGAGATATTAGCAAAACATTACCATTAACATGTGTCTATCGAACGTTGTGCAGCTATTCATTTGCTGACACGTAGCTTTGGAGGTGCTCTAGAGGCCGCCAAAACTTTGGCGAGCGTTTTGCCCGCCTGCACTTTTGCCCGTGTTGCCTCTGTTCTGTGTTGGTAGCATATTGGCACACCAAATGTTGGTAGTGATCCAAATAGCTACCAATATTCATGGCTACGCCAAAATATTGGTTTGGTCAGGATTGGTAGCAAATTAAACATGCCCTTAATCCCACACGTTTGTGTTTCTACTTGGCAGCCAAGTTTTTGGTTAGCCAATCTAGCTTTTCATTCTTGATGCATGCGATTCGATCTCGGCGCTTGGGACAAGATCGGACGCTCCAGGAAACGCGCAGAGCCAGCTGTACAACGTGAGCACGGTTTCCAGCCTGCCATGGCACTGGCGGCTTCTGCACACAGGCGTGATCGCCATCTGACAATGGGTCCCGGTAGACAGTGGCCACGCGGCGGTCCAATCCTCTGGACGCTTCCGATCACAAGAGCTGCGGGCCCACGCAAGTACGAGAGCCTCCGCAGAGGCTGAAAACGACAATGCATGCAGAATCCTCCCGGCCCCACTCCGACCCCACTATCGGTGTGAGTCTCCTGCTCCCGTACTTTTTGCAATTTAGCTCTTTTTATGAACAAATTTCACATTTTGAGCCCTTGGCGACTTTATCTCATCTTGGCGCCGTAGCCCAGGGGTCTAAACGTAAAATTTATTCGCAAAAGGGGGTAAATTATAAAAACTCGGCTCCTTCTCCTGCCTCTGCGAATTCGAATTCTTGCCCAAGAAAGAGAAGGAAATGAAACGCAAGCTGGCTCCCGGTGAGCGCCCGGGCCCGGAGCAGGGATCCGGACCCACAACTCAGTGTCTAGTGTAGAGCGCGCGCCTTTACGCCGCGAGAACCCGAGAAATCATGGTCCCACATGTCAGAGAGAGCAGGTCGCCTCTCCCCTCTTTCTGAACACACGCCTTTCGCCCGTGCCCTGCGCTCTCATCTTCCTTCGCAAGGAAATGGGCCCTGGGCCTATCCGCCTATAAAGCTGACGCCCCGGCACCATTGCCAAGGACACCAAAGGCTTCCCATCCTCTCGGCTCGGTTCCTCCACCCACCGCTAGCCTCTCCATCTCCTCTTCTTCGGGGGTTCCCTTTCTGCCCGAGTGCCTTCGCTTGGTGTTGGGGTCGTGATGGAGAAGAAGGAAGCCGGCATGAAGGAGGCGGTGGCGGCGCCGGTGGAGGCGACGCCGACCCTGAAGGCGCCGGAGAAGAAGCCCGAGGTGCCGGAGAAGTGCTACAAGAAGACGGTGGGGGAGGAGGCGACGTTCCTGGAGAGCGCCAAGGACTACTTCAACCAGTTCAAGGCGATGCCCGCGCAGAAGCACTGGATCTGCGTCAAGAACTACTTCTCCCAGAAGTGCAGCTCGGTAATGTCGCTTCCCCCCACCCCCTCTCTCCTCTTCTCGATATTCCTGTTCGGTGATGCGCGCGCGTGATTTTACCTGCTTGGCGAGTTCTTCTGGTTCGTAGCTGTTTGATGGTGCACTAGCTTGTTCTGCTTGCCTGGTTGCGAGAAAATGGTTGTGTCGTGTAGTTGATGTAGCCGGTAGCCCTGTGTAGGCGCTTAATTAGTCGTGTGATCAGGAATCGCGTGTTGGTGATGCTATTCTAGTCTTTGTTTTGGGGCTGTCTTTTCTGCGCTAATGGGGTTTTTCGTTGGCTTGGAATCCATCGCTAGTTACCAGTATGGCAGTAATTAGTTTGATCAGGAGATCGTCGTGTGCTCACGCGATCAGAAATTGTTGGATCCTGGTGGTATCCTCGTTTTCTCTTAATCGTGAATATCCAGTGGGAAATAGGCGATCTAGCATGTGTTCTGAATGTTTAGCAATCATGGTGATGGTATTCTGTTGGGATCCATCTCAGGTATAAATGTACCAGAGGTTTTTTAGTTTATTTTCTGGCACGTGGTCTGAAATTGTTGGATGAATGGATGGTGATGGTAGAGTTTCTTTTCCCCGTTGTATCAAGAGAGTGAACGGATCCTGGGGTCATGGGGAATTGGGATTTAGCTTGTTTGGGTGTTCAAATCAGTACTGTGCATTGTTTTGCAAGCCTGCGTGTAAACTGAAAAGTTCCTGTTATGCTGTGAAATCCTTCTCGGGCACTAGTGTAGTAAATTTATTGAGATTAATTTTGGACAGTTTTTCCACTAGTGGAAGCATGTGGATTTTGGAGATGATTCTTGGCTGGTGATGTTAAATTTCCTGGTTATTTTGTGATTGTCTATGGGGCCCTTCATGTTTGATTTTGCTACATGTTAGAGTTTGTGACGATTGACTCTGAACCTTGGCATGCAAGATTTCACTGTCCTGCCAATGGTCCCATAATCGAAGTGTCCAACCATGGATCCTTTTGGTCCTCACTGTATAATTTCATCCTGCAGCATCTGTTTTTTTTTGTTTGTTTGTGAATACTATTGGTCAGAGAGCACTGATGCCACGTCTAACCATGGATACTTTTGCTCCTCACTGTATAATTGCATTTCTGCAGTAACTTATTTGTTTTGTTTGTGAATAGAATTGGCCGGAAAGTACTGATCTCGTGGCAGTAATGTAACGAGTTCATGATACTTTCAGAATTGTGGCTTGGGTTCCAGTTGCTGATTTGTTAGTGCTTACGATGCGTTTTGAATAGACAATAGTTTGCATTATGCTGATTCCTGATCATGATGTGCTTTTAGGGCTTTTGATACTTGTGGCTTGAATCTCGGTAGCTAATTTGTTCCGTCCATGATGCATTTTGAATTAACTTAGTTTGCATATACTGATTCCTGATCATGATGTTCTTTATGGCCTTTCAGACTTGTGGCTGGATTTCAGTTGCTAATTTGTTCTGTTTATGATGCATTTTGAATTAACATAGTTTGCATTATACTCATTCCTGATCATGATGTGCTTCAGCGCCTTTCAGACCAAGGCTGGATCTCAGTAGCTAATGTGTTCTGTTTATGGTGTGCATTTCCAATGGATATAGATTGCATTTGTGCCGGTTCCAGATTATGATGTGCTCTGAGTCTAATGTCTTGCTGCTTGTGGCATGTTTGCAGGTGTTCGGCAAGCAGAAGGTCGAGCCTGTGGTCAAGGATGAGACTCCGAAGGTGGCGAAGCCGGCAGCAGTTGTTGAGTCTCACTGAAGGGGTTCTGGTCGTCTTTGGGAGAACAAATGTAGATGGTCTTCAGAGGTGTTCTACGGTGGCGCAAACTTGAGACTTCCTTTGGTCTCCTCAGAAACTAGCATCGTAGTATGTCTTCATAGCTGTTTGTAGTAGTGGTGTGGGCATCGTTGGTCCAGCAACTCGTCATGTGGTCTCCTCAGAAACTAGTATCCTAGTATGTCTTCATAGCTGTTTGTAGTAGTGGTGTGGGCATCGTTGGTCCAGTAACTCGTCATGTGGTCTCCTCAGAAACTAGTATCGTAGTATGTCTTCATAGCTGTTTGAAGTAGTAGTGGTATGGGCATCGTTGGTCCAGTAACTCGTCATGAAAACTACGTGTTTCAATTCTCCATCAAGTTCTTAGAATGTGAACCTCAACCTGCCTGAAATGGAATGGTTACTGATGCCATTTGTGATGATTTGGTATTTTTGCCTACTTTTCTGTTGATGCCTATTTTTTTATGTTTGAATTGATCTGGTATGATCTTTGGATTCGTGGTGAGAATGTCCAGGTATTGTTGAATTATGAATTAGCACTCGCTCTGTGATCTCGTTGCTGCGAGTTTGTGAAAAAAAAAATGCAATTCTGATCCTTTGGACTGTAGAAGATCAGGATGGTTCTTGATATGCTTAACAGCGATTAACATCTTGTAAGAATGTTCAGTTCCTTTGCTCAATCGTTTCAACCATGGAGTAAAAATGTCAGCAAACCATGCTTCTATGGTCTGTAGTGTTTTTTGTTGCAAGTTGGAACTGCTACTGCAAGGCTGCAACATCAGCAGGAACACACAAGCCATCTGGAAAAGCAGCATATGAGCAGGAAACACAAGCCAAGACCGCACACACTCGCTACTCGTGTCGACGTCTGCGCTTCGGCTCTGCACGCGCGCACCTCCATCTGCAGGCGGCGAGGAGCGCGTGTCGATGACCGGTCACGACTCACGAGGTGACTGGAGATGGACTTGTCCGACGTACGGATGCACGACGCATTGCCGTGCAGCGGCACCAGGCTAGTTACATCTACAACGTCGCCGGCGGGTGGTGTGTCGCGCGGCGGCTCCGTGCCGGTCAGCCGGTGATCGGTGGACTCGTGGTCGTGGACACGGACGGGCTTGCCACAGACACTGGCTGAACACATCAGCACATTAGAATAAACGTAGGCCCAACCGAACACGGCCTCAGTTCTAGCCCAGTTCTCTGGATCCTTCTGGCCCTTCTTCCCTTTCCATTTGTGGTTGGTCGCGATCTTTCTTTCCCACGCTCCAAGAAAGAAAACCAGAGGCGCCCCCCGTTCGCCGCCGTTCCGAAATCCGTTTGTTTCCCACCGCGCAAGAAAGAAATAGAAGGCAACGCCAGGGGCGCGCGATAGCTGAGAGCCTGACACGGCCAACGACACATCCCATTCCTGTCGCCATCTCGCCGTCCATCCACCGCCCGCACCCGCAGCTGTTCCCCATCCACCACCGTTGCCTGCGCGCTCACGAGCTCGTCAGGCTCCTCAAGGTAAGTGCTAATCGCCCTGCCTCACTGATTGTTCCACGCCCTTTTTCCATCTCGGATTGGGAACGATCGCGTCGCGTTGGGTGTGGGCGGAGGCGGAGGCGGCGCATGCTGGATTGCTGGGGGCGGGCGGGTGCGTGCTGCCGCTGTTAATGTGTGCTGGAGCTTGCTTGGATTACCTTTGGCATGCGGTGCTCGCTAGCTGTTCGTCGAAATTCTCCCGTGACTCTGTGAGAGAGAGAGAGCGAGCACCTGGGAGGTGACGAGGGGTCCTTCTGATTTGGTGACGGCGGTTCCCTTATGTTTTGATTGATATGGTCCATACGTATTACTAGCATGTGTCTCGGTTGGATTGGTAAAGCGAAAGCGCATGCTAGTTGTCTAACCTGGTAGTGTGAAGGTAACAGTCTGAAGCAGGATGGGCATGTCGCAAGTTGTAACATTGTCTTGCAGTATGATGCTTGGACATGCAGCGCTGCGGGATTTCCATATCACTTAATTCTGTATGCCGAAATTCCTTTTTGGTTTAGGATAATTCTCCTGTGCTCACCGGACAATTGGTCCTGCCCTTTAGATTTGGTTTATTGTTCGTACGTGATCAAGCTGTGCTAGGTGATTCAAGATTTGGGAACCTGTCCATTTACTTTAGCCATTGTAATTCTATTCCTTGCTGTTCTGTGATTACATGAGGGTTGATGGTTTACATTCATACATTAAAAAATAATAATCAAGGATTCTCTTGTACATGTCCTTGCCGTTTGTAGTATGTTTAAACTTCAACCATGAACCATGCCATGTTACGTGATGAAGGTAATATGGATTTCTGTTGGTTTCGTAAGTCAACACAATCATTTATCCTGTTTCTTGGGTGCTGTTTTCCTTCCATTTCTTTCTCTTGTGCATTATAAGTCCTCAACTGGCGTAGGATACTTTACTAATGGCCCCATTGATGGATTTTCTCTATCAATGCTGTGGTAGCTATCTGTCTTCATTCATTATGATATCTGAACCTCCGTCGAGTAGGTGGAAATCTTTCCTTGTGATTTATCCTTGCGCAGTTGCACTCTCCCAAGCTTGTGGCTTTCCTTGTGATTTGTGAACCTTCTTACTGGGTATGATCAAAAGTGCTATTGCCCTATGGTTGATGCTCATGGTAGAAATGTGTCACGTTATGCATTCTTGAAATAGCATTCCATGCTGCTATTTATCTGGTTATGATAGTTTGGCGTTTCACTGCTTTTGCTGGCATTACTATGAGAAAATTTAAATTGTTTTGTTTTGTTTCAGTGATGGATTCGAACAATGCTCAATCTGAAGGTTCAGCCCCATCTGTTCCAAAAAACCCTGCCATGGCTTCATGCCGGAAGAAGAAAACCGATGATGATGCTACCTTCCTTGAAGATCTGAAAGACCACATCGATGAGTTTATTCATGCTTCAATGGATGAACACAAGACCTGCTTTAAGAAGACAATTCAGAAGGTCAGCTGCACCAGTACCCTGAAATTGTGTATTCTCTAATTAAAAAGTCATGCTGAAACATTCTGTTTTCATGTTTTGAACAGATGTTTGGAATGTCAAAGGCTGTTGCAGAGCGATCTGCTGCAGAGGCAAAGGAAGCTGAAGTTGAAAGTGCTCTGCCTCTTCAGACCAGTGTCTCGCAGTAGAGTGTAATGGTGGTGGTAATCTGTTGCTGTGTGTTATCTGAAACGCTGAACTGTCGGCAGTAGTATGTTTTTGTAACTGGATTCTAGTGTTTCACACTCTTAAGTTTGCTCTATGAGTACAAGTATGTCATAAAACAGATTTTAAGCGATAGGAGTGCAAGTTTGGAATTGAAATGTCGCCATGCTTGTTCTGATGCTGTAATCGAGTTAATTCAGGCTCAATTTGGTTTAACAGAATTCGCGTTGTGTGTTTGATGCTTCACTATTTTCTCTTACATCTACTTCCTCTGTTTCAAATTATACTTCCTCCATTTCAAATTATAAGTCGTTTTGGCTTCCGTTCAAATTATAAGTCGCTTTGGCTTTTTTAGGTTGGCATCAATTTTGCTACGAATCTAGACATAGCGTTTATCTAGATGCATAACAAAAATTATGAATCTAATAAAGCCAAAACGACCTATAATTCTGGAACGGAGGTAGTACTTTTTACCAACTTTCTGTCATCAGCTTTTTCCTTAACAAGATCTTGTCCTAGAAGGCTAGAAGGAAGAAGCAGCTCTGAAACCTCTGAAATTGCTTTGTGGCGTCAGGCTGTCAGCAAGGTTTGGCCATCAGCATTCAGCAGTATCAGTATCAAGTTTCTTCTTTGATGCTTTGCGTACAACTCCACATGCCATAAACAGAGTGTAACTTTTCTCACTCTGTCATCCTGAAAAACTAGGATCTCTTTTTAAAGAAAATTCAGGCACGGTGTGTTAGTTGAATCGGAAAGCCAAATTTGTGAACAGAAACTTCCGGAAGAGCTATGCTGCACTTGCCACCGCTCGCCACGTAACCCGGTCAAGGGTCAAAGGAAAACGCACTAGAGCCAACGGCGCTCATCGGCTGCCTAGCTCTGAAGTCTGAACCCTCTCTATTTTAGTGCTGGTGATCACGACATGCCTTAGTTTTTCAAAAAAGATCACGAAATGCCTTGGAGATCAAGGAAGCACCACCACCATTTCAACGGCCTCTTGGCCTTGTAGATCTCCTGCGTGCAGGAACCGAGCTTGGACATGGCTTCCATCTCTACCAACTCCTCCCCTTTCAAGGTGCGTCTCTCATCGTCTGCGCTGGTTGGCTTGGTTGTTTCCTCGACATTAGCCATGCGCTTCTCTGAGCTCCTTGCTTCCTGCAACAATTTCTGAAGGTCATACTTGGATCGTCATCGCCAGCGCGCCGCGAGATCTTGGCCGACATGGGATACGAGTTCACCATCATGGTTGAGAAAACTACTCCAGTTTCTTTTCGCTTGCCGGCTGGCTATGTCTGATTTCTCTGCTGTCATTTGTCAGAGTGCTGACATCGACGAGAAGGCCATCAGGAAGGACAAGCCAGAGGAGCTGGTCAGAGCACTGGCTGAAGCCAAGGTATTAGTATATTGCAGTGTATATTTCATACCAACAGCTAGCTACTGCTGTTCAGTATAGCACGACCTGAGCGGTTTGTTCATGTTCATCTGTAGGCCGAGGCCATCAAGCTGAAGCTCCATGGCGACTATGCTGCAGACAGAGACCAGACTACCCTTCTGATCACCTCTGATCAGGTATGAACGTTCAGGCTCAGCCTTTAGTGGATTCAGTTTGTGGATTTGAACACCGTAATAACCTATCGACCCATTTTGTGCGGTTGAAGGTCATGGTGAGCAAAGGGATGATTCGGGAAAGGCCACGGAGTGCAGAAGAAGCCAGGGAATTTATCAAGGGTGAGAGAGGCTCTCCCTCCTCGTGACTTGCGAGTTGTGACCGTCGGATATGTCATGACTGAAAAGAAGTGTCATCTTCAGAGGGGGGAAATGTCATGCATCTTCTTCATTTTGTCGACAGGATATTCAGATGATCGAGCATTTGCGGTGAACTATGTTCTTGTGAGCAACCTGAGCACTGGGGCTGCAACAGGAGGATGGGACATGCCTGAGGTAACAACGAGATGTGTATATCTTCTCAAAACTGAAATATTAAGATCCTTGTTCTTCAAAAATCACATTGGCATCTGCTTTGTTCTGCAGGTCAAGTTTCAGCACATACCGGACGAGTTCATCGACAGAGTGGTGAGACTCGACATCCTACAATTGCAAATTTGCAATCCATGGACACACTGTTTGATGGCATCTTCGTTCAGGTTAATCAAGGCGACATGACCTGCGTGGCTGGAGGGCTTAAGCTGACACACCCGTTAGTTCTGCCATTCATCAAAGAGCTGGTGAGCAATTCCTCTATTATTATTATTTTTTTGGAAAAGGGAGCAATTCCTCTATTTGGTATTCACAAACAAAAAGAGTATAGAGTTGCCCAGTTGGCAGATGCATAGCAACAGTGAATTCGGTTATTTTTCTGACCTCTTTGTAATTTACCGGTTGCTCGCTCAGGTCGGTACGGCGGATAGCGTTCGGGGTCTTCCAAGGGAACTTACAGAGAAGCTTATTCGAGAATCAAAGGAGTTGTCGAGGTGTCAGATATGAACGAGCATCGTGTCAAAGATATTCTGCATCTTTTTAGCTCATTGGGATTTGGGCGAACTTCTATCCCCTCTCTGGCGAATTACCGAGTGCATTTTTTTCAGATTGACAATTCTGTGCTACAAAACTTGAAGAAAAAATTGAGCTACACTTACCCTATTGTTTGTTTGCCGAGGCAATGTATCGTACGTATGTTGCTGTCGATGAAATCTTTATCTTTGCTTATTTCTATCTAAAGCAATTATATTATTATTTTATTATATTATTACTATATATCTATATTAAAAAGAGCGAAAAAATTTGTTTTGTCAAATTCGACAAGTGGACTCATTGTCATCAAATATTATGGACCCATTGGTCAGACAAGTGGGCCATGGGTCTTGTAGGTTAGCGGCCAGGACTCTTTCTCACGCTATATCGGCAGTCAAGACTCTTTCTCACGCTATACGTAGGTAGTCAGGACTCTTTCTCATGTTTCTCACGCTATACGTCGGTAGTCAGGACTCTTTCTCACGCTATATTTTTCAAAACAAGTGCCTGCGGCACGTGCCTCTCTGCTAGTATTTCTAAAGCAAATAGTGTTTCTGTCCAATTATTTTGGTTTGGTCCGTCAGCACCCTAATCTGGTACGAAACCGAGGAAAAAAATGTGTGAACCGAACCAGGCCATACGAAACAGATAAAAAGCCTATCCGAACCGGCGCAAGAGGTATAAAAGCGGACAATAACCGCGTGAACCGCCATCCCAACAAAGAAAACCGACGCCCACCCCTTAAGGAAAAAACACGCGAAAATCTGAGGAAGGGAAGATTCGAACCCCGGTCTTCGAGACCGTTGGCGGCGCAAACGCACACCAAGATTCACCGCAAGTACACGGATCATCGTAGCCTTTCCCTTAGAGTATTCTTCCAAGGTTATCAATCCGTGGATCGATTACGAACTAGGTTTTCCATCTAATATAACGGGTTAAACCTAACATGAAGCATGGATCGCATACGAGGTAAACCTAAAGGATATGAATGATAAAATAAAGGTTTTGATCACATCCGCAAACATAGGCAAAAGAGATAGCATAGCCAAAGGGGTTAACTCGAGCCTATCGCCTTCTAGTTGTAGTTCTAGCTAGATTGGCAAGCAAAACATGGTTCTCATCCGAAAGCATCTTTAAACCTCCACCCTCCGGTCTAACTCCCAAGAACGCCACCCTACACGAGCCACACCCTGTCACGATGCTCCCTATCGAAGTGATTAGATACAAGGGCACGAGCATAAGCTCGTGTCATACTACTCGATAGATCCGGTATGCAATTCTAGTCACCGCGACTACAAGAACACCCTATACAATCTATACATGTCATAGATTGAAACAAGCACAACCGAGAGAGTATGAAATCATAAAAGGAGGCAAATGGATCACTATTGAATCGGAACGCATCTATTACTTTATCATGAATGATTGTTCATCACAAGACATCAACCGTTGCACCAACTTGTGACTCCTAGCTCCTGAACTCCACCATGGCACAACCATGCAGGGATGCCATGGTGGCTAGGGCCGGCCTAGGCCATTCCCTAGACAACTTCGAGGACTTCCGGCGGCCGTCGTCTCCCTCCGGTGTTCACTTCTAGGTTTCGCCGACTTTTGGTGGATGGATCATCCTCTCCTCTGAAGATTGGCTATTTATATAGCGAGGAAACCCTAGCTCGAAGGGGAGGCCGAGAGGGCTCAAAAACGCCTCGTGCGGCGCGGCCAAGGGGGCCCTAGGCCGCGCGGCCCACGCCGTTTTTGGCTCCCCTCGGGCTCATCTTTCGCGTGCAAGCTCCTTTGATGTTTAGTAGTTGATATTCCAAGACTTGTGGGCTTGGGACTGTCGGTTGCTCCGGGATATGGATGGGTCTTGATGGGTCTTTCGAGTCTGCACTGGATTTGTCTTGATCTCGAAGTACTTTGGCCTTATCTTCAATTGAGCCTTGTTAGAGGTGACCCATTGGAGTAGAGCATAAATGAGCTTCGGTTCCTTTAGGCTCCATTAGGGCTTTTGACCTTCATCTTTCGCCGTGTTGTTGCTAGTCTCGAATTCAGCCTATATTCGCTCCAAAATAGCCAATTAGCCTGTGTAAACCAAAATGCTCCAGAAATATGTGCACAAGCAGAAACGAGATTATTTCAGTGCCAAGTGGCGGGGTTAGTATAAAGATTAGTCAAAAACATAACCTAGGTGGCACTAAAAGTGTGTCATTTAACAGCGCCAACGAGACACCCGGGGGAAACGATCGTCCAGCTGAGCTATAGTTCATTTGTGTTGTTGACTCGCCTTTTAAAACTAGGCGCTCTCACTCACGAGACAATATAATAACTATAATCTTGCCATATGTAACAATAAAAAACTAGCTAAATTTGTTTGTCTTTGGATTAAAAAAGTTTTTGACTAACAAATGATGTATAAGTATGCATCTACACATAACGTTAAGCTTTTTTTAAAAAAGAATCATAGCAACATGATTAGCTTTTAAAATTTAAGGAATATTTGCCGGCTTGAAACAAATGTGTTTGAGGAACTTGATATAGTGGTTACACAAGACGGTAGAAATAAATAACTATTTAAGTTTGAGTAAAATGAAAATTTTAGTAATTTCCTAGCAAATGTATAGATTGAATGCAATAAAATATAGTGTTAGAAATCGAAAAAACCCTATGAGTTTCAAAATTATAATCACAATATATTTGGAGTGAGATACAATGCCGATCGAAATCATATCATTGTCAGGCTTATCGGGCCTTTTTCGAGGAATCGAGCGATCACGAATATCGAATATTTAGTAACAGGGCTAGCAAGAAAGGGACGACTCAACGACGGATCGACCAATTTCGTTATGTAAACCAAA
The DNA here is from genome assembly GCA_015476505.1 of Urochloa ruziziensis. Classification (NCBI taxonomy): domain Eukaryota; kingdom Viridiplantae; phylum Streptophyta; class Magnoliopsida; order Poales; family Poaceae; genus Urochloa; species Urochloa ruziziensis. The sequence goes on from CM027118.1 coordinate 66,249,513, forward strand.
TTAAACACCGATCAAGATCAGCCTATAGATTGCTCGTGGATCAGTCCATCAGCACACTAAACGCGTCATTAGTATTGCGCCATAGCAACGCACGGGCATTTTGCTAATATAATCTGCGTATTGATTTGAGAAGTGGCAACAACATTGTCTCTTGTTCTGTGAGAGAAATTAGATCTCTTCGAAATATTGAAAAATGTTTTGTCTTTTGGGCTTCGGTTGTAACCACGTCGTTGGGTCCAAATCAAAAGCACTGGGCCTCAAAGCTTCCTTCTCTCGTGCGGTCGTGCCCAGCCACCGGTCATGGTATTTGTACTCGGATAAATCATTGGTCCTTTTTTTTTAAAAAAACTAATCATTAGCCTTTTTGAGTTTTTGTATGTATGAGTTGTGACAATGATGTTGATAAAGCTATGCGGACAATCAAATCACTTAACCCTGCTAAAAAAACAAACTAAAAACTAGACCCGATGGGGCCTCACAGTTTTTCATTAAGAACAAGTACCTTCTCCTGGTCTAGAAAACCTTCGAACCCCGGCTACGCCGAGAAGATTTTTTAAACTAGCCCTACAAATCTGCTCCAATAAGGAATCAAACCTGGGTCTACTGGTGCGACGGTGCGACCATGCATAGCCCCTCTAACCAACTAGGCTAGAGGACCTTTGGCTAAAAAACAAACAAACTGCTGAGCCGAGTACTGATCTTATGCGCTTGTAATTAACCGAGATGCGAGAAGAGAGTAAGAACTGTTACCACTCATGTGCCAAACCGAACCTGCCAACAAAACCTGAAGCTGACGATTGATTGCAGGTGAAACCGAGCATATTTACATATTGATGGTCTGTTCAACTATAGAGCTTTTCATCTCACGTGTACGTTCCTTTTCTTTTGCACAACCAAACCGTAGGATCGGATTGTAGGTTTGTAGTTCCTTAAATTTGAAAATTGATTCTCCCTCTATTCCAAATTGTAATTTATAGTTGAGCTTTGTCATTAGTTAAACTTTTCTAACTTTTAAAAGTTTATAGGAAAAAAAGCAACAATATTTCAATATACAATTAGTTTCTTTAAATCCACTGTCAAATATGTCTTGATAATGCACTTATTTAGTATACTACACATGTTAACATATTATAAAAGGTTAGTCAACAATTAAATAAGTCTGACTTGGGACAAAGCCAAAGTGAACTATAATTTGAAATGTAGGGAGTATGCTCTATGAAACATATATATATTTTTTAAATGAGCTATATCATGTTGGTTTTGACATGCTTTTTTTAAATATAAATTTGAGGGCACTTATGCAACCACAACTTCAAAACAAACTCAACCTTATACATTATCTAGTGACAGTTCAGACAATTTGTGTGTCTCATATTAACAATAACATCATTTATTATACAACGGCAGTATCAAATCATACTGGATGTTTGTATCACCGTATTTAAATGTTTGAGAAAAAATATTATCCAGGCCATTATCTTATATGTATGATCTTATAGATCCATGAGATCCTATGCATATAATCACGATTTTGTAAAATTATAGAATCCACGTAGGGATCCATATCACATATTTTTTGTTGCATCGTTCTACGTTCACCATGTCAGATGTAGATGTTCTACCATTTTACCCCCGAAACCATTTCATAGTCTCATTCTACAAAATATTTTACTACCATGTTATTCCCAAAACTGTTTTTTAAAGAAAATCAAACCATCCTCCAATGGAAAACAATAAAATTTTAGTTTTTTTCTCACGATATTTTTGTTGATTCGGAGATACAGCTTTAACCATCGAGGCATGAAGATGCATAGTAAATAACCAACACATTCTCAATGTACTTTTTCTAACATATAGACCATGTGGGCGTGCCCATGAAATCTGAACCCAAAACAGACTTGTACAACTGTACAAGAAGAGAAGCTATAAAATTCATACGGGCTATATTATATTCATTGAATAATTTGAAGCAATAAATCAACCTGATATAGTTTGTATAAGGGTCAAATGAATTGTTCGGTTAGATAAATAGGTTTTATTCGAAAAGCTTTTGGCCGTGTTGGATACCTCGTAATGGAACTAGCATGTAGTTTTTTGTGTTTACAAAAAAAATAAAAGATATTTTCGCCACCACTACCTTCGCGTTGATATATAAAACTGTGACTTGAATCCGTGCAATATTCAAATTGTTGTTTTCTTTTATTACCAATGAGATGTAATAAAGTTTTAAAAGTGGCTTCAACATCTCATTTTCTCTTCAATATTGTCCGTTGCTACAAATAACTTTTTTCACCCTACCGTATGAAAGGATTTAAAATCTGAAATCCATTGACATAATTTTTTTACTCTAGATAGAAATATATGTTTTACTAATTATTGGTCACGAGTCGCAACTAACAAAAATATCCATTCAATTAAAATACTTCTTACAGAGATGGACAAAATTAGTATTAAAGTTAGTCCTATTGAAAGTTCTTCAGAAGAAATACTCTTTTCATATCAAAGCTTATGACGGGTCCAAAGGCACCATTACAAATGTACATGACCTTTCGTTTTTGATTTTTTTCCCTTTAAATTCCTCCAAAATTGTTTTCCTAACTTAGTCCCATGGAAGGATGGCCGGTAACTGTACCGGTAATAATGTGATAATGTCCTAATTGTCTGTTTGACGAATCCGAAAGGGAAGGAGAGAAATCACTGCGCCAAAAGAGCCCTTCTAATAGACAAGCTCCGAAGCGAACTCGACGACTCGTCCTGTTCCTCGTCCCGCATCCCGCCGCCGCCTTCCACCCCGCCTCCCCGGATCCCGCCGCCGCGCCGAGATGGAGGACGACGACGAGTTCGGCGACCTCTATACCGACATCCTCATCCCCACCCCGGCTTCCGCCTCCACCTCCGCGCCATCCAACCCGGCTCCCGTGGAAACCCTACCCCACCCGCCTCCAAACCCTAATCCTATCGCTGCGGCAGCAGCGCCAGCGTCGGCGGAAGACGACGACGACTGGCTCCTAGGAGGGAGCGACCCCATCCCGGGGGTCGAACCGACCGGAGACTGGGCCGACGAGGACGACGATGGAGGCGCGCCCGCGCCGCCCGCGAAGCGTGAAGCTGCTGCGCCTGCGAAGCCGCCCCCAGCCGCGGATGACCTCGATCCGCTCATGGGGGGCGTTGCGGGCGACTCCGGGCCGGCCATCCCTGGGCTCTCGTCGTCGGCGGCAGCTGGTGCGGCCGGCAGCGACGATTGGGACAGCGATAGCGAGGACGACATCCAGATCGTGCTCAACGAGACCGACGGCCGCCGGGGGCTCGGGGGGGACTGAGGGCGACGACGAGGACGGCGAGGACCTCGTCATCGTCGCCGACGGACCACACATCCCTGGTATGGAGGAGCAGGATTGGGGAGAGGACCCAGCATCAGCAGGGGCGGAGGGGGAGCGGAAGGATGGTGGCGAGCCTGGTAAGGCGGCGGCGGCACCGGCACCCGGCGGGAGGATCGGGTACAGTGGCGGCGGCCCGGGGTTCCATCCGCAGCACCATTCCATGTTCAAGGTCAGTTACTTGGGCCAAGAAGGCGTACGATGCGCTCTGGCCACCCCTGCAGAGGGAGACGGCGTAAACCTGGTTGCAACTCACTATACTTTATGTTGTACTGTGTTACTTTGTGGAAATATCTTGTCAAGTTTAGTTTCTTTTTACATCCTTTGCTTACCGTTCCACAATGTAACTGTAAATGCATTATTAGCATATAAAGGAAGAAAGGAAGAAAAATCCAATGATCCTGAATTTTCTATTGGATGCTTGCATACACTATCTTCAAACGTTCAGCCCTGGGAACGGGCGACCTCCATGCTGAAGTAGCTATCACAATGGTAATATTGAGGCCGAAGTCCTAAGTCGGAAGTCAATCGAATTTCAGTCTACAGATGCCAACATGATCTGTACGTTTTGAAAGAATGATGCCACTATTTCACTTGTACAGAGGTTTGCAGCCCAGTTCACTAACATCATCGCTGTCGATAGGGGCGCATAATAATTGATGTCATCCAGCTCAAAGTGCATGACCATGCTTGCCAAGCTGCCACTAACCAGCGGTGTCCTAATAATCTTAGCACTTTGGCTACTCAAAACTTATGATGCTGTATGCACTTAAGTTAGTCTCCCTGGCTGCAGGTTTAGAATTTGATAGCTGAGCTAGTTTTGCTAGTGTTCACCTCAAAAGAAAAAAAAAAACGATTTGCTGCTGATGAATATCTTCCCTTTTCCTCACTATCAACAGAAATGTGGCCCTGCTTACCTAGAAGAACTGGTGACAGGCTGACAGCATGATGAACCATACTGAGCCTCTTAGACCTCCTGGTAGTTATACCTTGTAGGCCAAGTCAAGCTAAACGATTTAATTGTAGGTGTAACTGTAATTCGACAACAGAAACAATAACAATAACGAACCACATGTCCCAAGAAGGTGATGGTAGGCTAGGGATAACACTGAACAAGAGCCTTCCACAAAGCAACTTGGTGTAGTCTTTTGTTCCAAGGAGCTGAAATGTTAGTGTTCTTTTTTTTTTCTTTCGCCTTTCGGAAGTGGAAATGTTTTTCTACAAAATCTGTGTGTAATATTGGAATAGAAGTCCTAATCCATTATTATTTTCATGTAATTCAATATCTCTTATGCTGGAGAAACAAGCAGCTGTATGTCAACAGATTTAGCAGTTAAAGTTTGTTTCATTGACGATATACATTTTTATGCATCAACTATTCTTCCATTACTTGCATGTCATCAAACTGATGATATATAGCTATGCTTGCTTGGGCAAGAACTTTTCACCTTTTTCTTGTTTATTTTACATGAATAGCAATTTGTCATGTTCTTTCTGTTGATTACTGCCGATAACTGTTCTCCCACTTTCTTAGCTGTATTTTTTTGGAAGTTAGCTTATCCCAACTTGCTTGGGACTAAGGCTTTATTGTTGTACCTTTTGAAAGGTATTTTATGTCCGCCTTGTTGATTCTTTCTTCATGTTGCAGTATGTACGCACTGGTGCTCCTGGAGCTTCTATAGGTGGGGCTCCTGGTGGTCCTGGCCAATTTCGCCCTCCTGGGCCTTCAGGCCCTTTCTCTGGTCGTGGAAGAGGTGACTGGAGGCCGGCCGGTGGTCGGGGCATGAATAAAAACTTCCATTCGGGCTATGGGGGTACTCCATGGGGTGGTTCAGGGCGTGGTTTCGGCGGTGGACTAGATTTCACACTTCCTCCTCACAAGTAAGTTGACTGATAGCAGCATAATTATACTTTGGAATACAGTATACCCATTTACTTTAAATTCTTTTTCCCTTGTGAATGTCTTACTGATTATCCCAGCTTCAATTCTTTTTCCCTATGTCTTACTGATTATCCCAGCTTTAATCACAATTTTTTTATTAATAATGGAATAGTTGGAGAGAGAGTTTTTTTTTTTTTTTTTTTTTTTTTTTTTTTTTTGTGGGGGGGGGGGGGGGGGTTGGTATAAATGACCAACCTCGGGTCAATCAGATGTTTGAGCACACGAAACTATAGAAAAAGGGAGAATAAATGCAACGATTTATCCAGTTATCTAACCTTCTCTCTAAGCACTACAGAATTTCTAACACTGTTTTATGTTTTTAAAAAGTTAACCTCTTACCACTGTTAGGAAACATCTATAACTCGAATATTTAAGCAATCATGTACTATCCAAGCATTTTCATTCACATTTGATACTAAATAAAACCATTGAACATTCACCAGCGAACACCAGAAGGCAGGGATGCACCTACTGGATTATGATAACACTTTAGATTCTCAAGCATGTAGAGTCACTAATAGCACTGTGCTTGGATGCCTGTGTCTCAATTTCTGGGATGAGATTAAGAATTCAGAGCAACCCTGCCTTCTGGTGTTTATGCTCATTCATTATTTATAGTAAAGACTCATGTTTAGACTCATTCATTATTTTCTTCGTCTAAAGATAACTTGTTTCTTTTGATTATGTGTGGTTCTAGTTTATGCTCATTCATTGTTAATTTATAGTAAAGATTTATTATTATTTGAAACAGGACAATATTTGATATTGATGTGGATGCTGCATTTGAGGAGAAGCCATGGAAATATCCTGGTGCTGATATTTCAGACTTTTTTAATTTTGGATTTGACGAAGAGAAGTGGAAAGACTTTTGCAAGCAGCTGGTCAGTCCATTTCTTACATTCGGCAGTTCATATATTTGTTTACCTTATATCCATTCAGTTTAAACAATAAAATTCCCTATCATCAGGACCAAATGCGACTAGAGTCCACAATGCAATCTAGAATACGGGTGTACGAAAGTGGCCGCTCAGAACAGGTAAATATAGTACAATTATGGAAAATATTATCCTGCTCTATCTGCATCGATGATGAATAATGTTATATTGATCTGCATCCAGGATTATGATCCAGATTTGCCACCAGAGCTAGCTGCTGCGACTGGTCATCCAGACATAGCTGTTGACAATCGCAATAAAACGGATAACGGGCATACAGATTTCAGTGTTCAAGGAAGAGGTCCTGTAAACGCGCGGACACCAGTGGTATTGAGTTTCTCTCCACCTCTGGAACTTTATGGCTTATTCATGTTCGCTTTTAAATCTTGCTTGTGCCATGGTTTTTCATGTTATGGGTTTATGAGTGTAAGATAGATCGTCATTTCCGAGTATTGATATATTCTCTTGTCTGTATGCCACATATTGATATTGGTGTTCCACACAATCAATCCAACGCTTCGTTTTTAGTCATCTGCAACAGAGCAAACATGAATTTATGCCATTAACAGCCATTGATCTATGAGTCCTTTCCTGTTTAACTACTAGTACGCGTGGGCTTGATCTACAAAACCAACAGAGATTCCATAGCCTTTTCTCCCCTTGAACGTGTGTGGGCGTTAATGTTTGAAGTTTAGCACATACGTACTTCTTATTTTTCTTCTAGCCTGTCCACATTATGCACTGATGTGAGTTAGCTTTTTCAGATGACAGGGAGGCCTATACAAGTTGAAACTATTTACACAGATCGGGTTCCAACTGTTGATTCGCGCCAACATCGAATGCGCGATTCAGATTCTGTTATCGAGGTAAATTGTTTCATGATCTGATCCATATTACATCTATTCTTCGTTAAAACATCTTTGGAGGTTTGGACTTGTTAGTTATTAGGCACTCTTAACATTTCCTCGCCTTTTAGATTGTGTGCCAGGGCCGTGATTCTATGGATGATGAGACAGTGGATCAAACTGAGAAGGATTCTCAAGGAGGTAATAAAGGAGCTGCCCATGATGTTGAGGAGGACAAGCCCTATCCATCAGATAAGATTAATAATTCTGGTAATAACTCAAATTTGGGGATAAAGACAGAACATAAGAGGCAGTTACCTGCTTCATCTGAAAGTGACATATTGTCCACGGATGTCAATGCTCACTCTCCTCCCAGCTACAAAACAAGAGGTTCTCCTCGTGGAGCAAGGTATATCGAACTGATAACACATTATTTGGTTCATGTTTTTGTGATTCCATCATTGTAAATTTCCTTGATGAGGTCATTGCACGTACTACTTGCTGATCCTTTTGCTACGTGGGAGCCAGTGTTATATCGAAACAAATTGATCAGCTATGCTGCCAGTTATAATTATCATTGCTGGCTGTATGAGGGACTACCTAGGTGCAAAAATTATTGAGCTGGGATAGTGGCGAAGGCAGTTTATCTGAAGCCAAAAGAGTGAACTGGTCTGAGCAACTGAAAGTCTAAAATTTGAGCCTTAACTAACCTGCTGAATTGTTCAGTATTTTTTGTGACCTAGAGACTTCTCACGGTAAATCTCCTAGGTTCTGTGTTTCAGGGGTGTAACATAGTAAATATTCTGTTCCACAAGAACCTGCACCACTAATTTTTTCCTCCAAAAGTTTGTGCCTACTGCTAAATTTGAATGAAAACATTTTCTGCTAATACAGATTGTTTTTTCATTAGGCGTTATGTCCTGTAGTTAATGAAAAGTGGGGACATGTAAACACTAGACGTTTTACTACCACGAACAATTCATTTTCATCGTTTGACCCTCTGAGCAAAATTTTGGCTCATTTTACTTCCCTAAACTATTTGAAATGGTCCAATCTACTCCCTAAACAAAATTTTCTTATGTCTCATAAAATTTGAATGTTAGGTTCAAAATTTGCAGGGTCATAGCTGGCATCATACCTTATGCTACACAAATTCAATTGCTTCATTTTAGTTTTTATTATCTCAAATGATATTTACATTGGCGCCTTTGGCCTTCCATCTGTTGAAGTTATATTTCTAACGCTTGTCCCCAAAATTTTATCTTAAGGTCATTGAAAGGAAGGCCACTAGGTCAGAAATCTATTCGAGAAGTTGAAAGCTCCAATGAAGTAATACCTCGCCAATCATCCGCAAAGAGACGCCATGATTCACGGAGAGAGAACCCTGTTGAGGGTCCAGAAACTAAGGGTGAGGGTCCAGAAACTAAGGGTGACTCAGAAGGGTCACTTGTTGCTGCTGATGACATGGCAGATAAGCTGAGTACAGAAGATCATTTTGATGGTGATGATGATGATGACGGTAGGCTTGCATTGGTTGATAGTGTTGAAGTGGATGGTGATGATGCTACCTCAGACCCACCTAGTGATACAAATGAGGACAATATATTGGGTCACTCTGGTAAAAAGAAGAAACCTATATCTATGGTTGAGCAACCTGCTGGACACAATAGCAGTGAACCTGATGAAGTGAGAACTAGTGAAAATAGTAAAGGGAGGTCTGGTAGCAGCAAAGATCAGCAGAAACGCCTTGAATCTGGTGAAGAAGTTCTTCAAGATAGGCACTCAAGGAGAGTAAATGATTTAAGAAGGCATCATGATGTGGAAGAACGCAACCTCCGCCGAAAAGATGAGTTTTCTCGAGATGGCAAACCAGATGTAGAAAGATCGCATTTGCCCTCCAGAGGCAGGGAAGATACCCACCAGTCTTATGCAAGCAGAGATCGGGCTGATATACGGAGTAGAAGTTATGATAGGGTAAGAGAGGGAGAAATTTGGCCAAGGAGAGAAGATAGTGTTCACAACAGACGAGCTAAAGAGGAAGATTTGAGGCTGGAGTACAATGCTGAAGTTGGTGCAAGGCATAGAAATAAGGCAAGGCCCACTGATAGGAATGATAGAGATGAAGATCTTCATTCGCGGAAACGTTTGGATGATGGTGACTGGAGGGGCTCTCGACAAAGAGAACGCGGTGATGTGGTTTTGAACCGCCGTGAAAATTTGGACGATTCTCATATCAAGAGAAATAAGGACGATGAGAACTTGCGGAGAATGAAGCCTGAAATGAAGACATGGTGCATGGTTATAGAGCAAAGGATGATAATAACAGAAGAAAAAGAGAGAGGGATGATGGAGTTGATCAGAAAAGAAGAGATGATAATGGTAGAATGCGGGAGAAGGTTGATGATCGTCATCACGCCAAACACAAAGATGACAACTGGCGACAGAGAGAAAGGGAGGAGAGACAGAGACCCAAGCATGAAAATTCATTAACCCTTCAGAGGGAAGAAGGAAGAGGAACCGGTCGGGGTAGTCGGGTTATGGATGATAAGTTAGTCAGTGGTGGCAGGAAGAAGGATGAACCGAGACCTTCAGTATTAAGCAAAGAAACCCAAGAGCGCACCAGGCAAAATGAACCTTTGAGGAGAGGTCAGGGTGCAGAAGAAAATAGCATGCAGAATAAAGGACGTTCTGATGTACATCCACGTGATGACAACTCAAACAGTGAGAGGAACTCCAGGCAAGAAAAACAAAACAACAATCGCCTATCTGGCAGTTCTGATGCTCGCCACGCAGGTAGAGATAGGCATAGGGAGAATGCAAGAAAGGGAAGAAGTTCCGAGACTGGTGAGCATGATCTCCACAGATCGAGCAAAAGGAGGCGTGAAGACCATGAAAGCCATCGCACCGGGAAGGTATGAAATTATTTGGGAAGTGGCTCCTACATGCATAGCCATTAGAAATTCAGGCTGTAATGCACCTACTTACAAGAAAAGTGAAAGAAAAAATAGATAGATAAACTGGAATTTGCTGTGTATGATTGTTAAGTGAAAAGTATACATCAGTAAGATATATTCTTGATATGCATGTAGGGGTTTTATCCTACAGTGCTTCGAAACTACCAGTTGCATAATATGTGAGTGCTGACAAGTCAGTGTTTTTTTCAGTTATCTGGCCAGTGATAAATTGTTTGCATAAAGCTGCTATTTTTTTTGAGAAAAGAGGGGTCAAATTTCCCAATGTGCTAGGATCCTGTTTTCTTGTTAATGCATTTAACGAGTTAGAGTATTTGATATATTGAAATACTATAATTTGCATAGCACTACAGTGCTTGTGCGTTGCCTCCCAATATTTTTTAGTTTTAAGAACAGCCTATGCTTGGCATGATAACTATATATGTTGACTTAATGACATTTGTTCAAGAAGCACCGTGCCAGTGCAGTACCCTCTACCCTTAAATATAAGGTATTCAAGCATTCAACATTTGTCCCCCAAATATAAGGTATTCTAGGTGTATTTGGACACCTGTCATTTAATTCTCTGACTAAACTTTCACCCTCCACTGAGTTAATGACATGCAAAACCATGCATCACCCAATCAGCCGGGCAGGCCTTGAAATCTGCCAATTGTCAACTAAACAAGACATTAATAAGGGACACATTAATCTTTTGCTTACCTCCTGAATCTGTTGTAAAATTGCTAGGATACCTATATTTCAGGACAGCGAGTATTAGCCTAGTAGGTATGGGTACCGTGATGTATTTTTGCATCATTCATTTTTCAACCAGGACTCCATGTAAAATAAGCTTGCCTTACCATCTACTGGCTCTACCCTGGGGCTCAGGTTTCTAATACTGTATGGGGGCAGATAGCCAAATAGCAATAAGATATTTACAGCCATTAATAGGGTAGGGTTACCCCGATACTTCAACATGACCCCCGTATCACGTATCCGAAACGCGTATCCGTATCCGTCGATGCTCCGATACGTTCATATTACCTTTAGTTTTCCAAAAAACTAACGTATTCACGTATCCGTATCAGGCCGATACTGATACACGTATCCGTATCGGTGCTGCGGTCACCTGAAGAAAGTGATATGTACAAATCTGATAAACTACCTCAAAAAGTCACTTGAAACAAATCTGATACGATAAACGCCACTCTGAGACTAGTAAACAACTGTTACAATATTGAAAAATGTGCATAATAGCCCACCAAGCCAGACCAGTTCACGGGCATGCTTGTTCTTTACAGTTGAGTGTGCATGCTTCTATTTCACCAAGACCTTCCTCTGCCTCATATGTTACCTCACAAGGGGTGGCTATATTTGCTGTGGCAAATCATGACTAAAGGCAATCACCTTTGGAGTGGGACTGTATCCATGTGGATTTTTCCCAAATCTAAACAACCTGTTGAGTGGTGCCTTGGCTATCTACTCCCATGTTTGCTTGTCATGCAGTTGAATTTGTTGCAAAGCAGAAGATGGACATGTCCATTTATTGACTGAGCCATAAATGCTTCTGTTCAAAACTGTGAATAGCTTGCATGTCTTTAGCGCATGTCTGTAAAGTGTAGACTGTGCTCATAGTCCTCTGTTGTATAACTACAAATGTTCGAGGTGTTCTTAAGTAACATGCATATCCATATATTAAAATTCGTATGAAGTGAATTTTCAAAAAAAAAAAAAAAACCGTATGAAGTTTCCCTTCATTGCTCTGAATATGTTGTAGTTAGTGCAACTGCCCCTTTTTGGTCAGCAGTGGGCCTGATCCATGTTTTAATCCTTGGGATTATATCTGTGATCAGCAACTATGTACACTGATAAAACCATGAATGCATGACTGTGGTATAGTTAGTGAGTACAAGATTCTTATGAAGTAAATTTGCTACTTTTGCTTTATACTTTTAAAAAAAGCTCTTTTGGTAATATTTATCGCTCAACAGTTATGAAAATATAACTCTATAGGTTGAAACAAAAGAGGCGTACTGAGCAAGATAACAGTAGAGCTCATGCAACATCATCCAAGAAGAGCCAGAATCCTCAACTAGATAATTCATTGGCGAATCCAGGGGAAGAAGACACAATATCAGATGATGAAAATCATGAGGATTCAAGAAGGGGTCGCTCTAAGTTGAGCGATGGACAAGCCACAAGGAGATAGAATATAGTAATATTGATGATGATAGTACACAGACATTTCCAACCATGAAAGGTGATGTTCAAGCCCCCACTGCCGATGAGTTAGGTAAATCTGAAGTTTCTACTGCAGTTAGTAATTCAGACATCAAGAGCAGTGTTGATACTGGGCAGACATCTGATAAGATAAACGAAGAGCGTGACCGCATCTAGACACAGTTGAGAGGCTCAAGAGACGAAGTGAGCGTTTCAACTTCCCATGCCTGGCGAGAAGGATGGCACCACCAAGCAAAAGGTGGATAATGAAGTGCAGCCTCCCCAAAATGAATCTGCTTCTGCTGATATGGAAGTGAAGCCAGAGCGGCCAGCTCGCAAGAGGAGATGGACTTCTGGAAGTTAGTTGAACTCGAATGACATGTCCACTTGAAGAAATTTCAGCAGATTTTATGGCAGATGCTTGCACTTCGCCATGTTTTTTTTCTCTTACAATCAAAAGTTGAAGTGTTGTATGATTTCACTATTTAACTTCTACCTGTACGGTAACTTACATAGTTGTTTTGTGACTGGGAACTGGATACTGTACTTAAACCCCATCCATTTTCCCACTATAATTCTGGTAACCTCACTGTGGCACTGGTGCCACTGTAGTCAGATGGTTCCGAGGCAGCAGTTGCCTCGGAGTTCCCAGTTGAATGGGCTGATTCGGCATGAGCTACATTTGAAGAAGCTGGAGTGCAGGTGGCCTGGAAGCACTTGATTTTGTAACATTCTTGTATTGGTGCGAGTTACTTGCAAGATTTTGTTGTTGGATGTTTTGTATGTGATATGGCTGCAGAAGTAATAGGTATTAAGAGACAAAGAGCTAGGTATTCAGAACTGATATAGCCACTAATTTGTATGCTTAATATCTCACTAGTCATGTACACTGATAAACATATGACTGGCGTGCATGGGGTTATTGTGTGCAGCAAGGAGGTTTGTGCTGTAGAGTTGCATATGCTGCACTGAATATTTTGGAGGGGGCAATAATACATATACCTGTAGGCAGTTCTAGGTAAAAAGGATATATTTTTTTTTACTTACAGATTACAGATTGGCGTTGAATGTAATTGGTTCATGTGGAATGTTGCTAATCATACAGAGTTTGGAATGGCACGATCTAACCTGATTGAAATTCGGCTCAGATTATTTGCTTGCTATCTTCACTGTTGTTTTGGAAGTTGCTCCCACTCGGTTGATGCCCTGTTCTGGGAGTTTGGCCGTTGCAAGTTCGCGTCTCTTTGCTAGACGAGAATGTCTCACGCCATCCTGATCCTGTTTCCTGTATGTTTTCTAATCTCCGGAGGCCCTCCCTGGAGGCACCACCCAGCGGCACGGGGACTCCAGAAAATGGCAGATGTGCACAATTCAGGTTTGAAATGTACAGAATCTAAACATTCCCTGAAATACAAAATCATCGTGCTCGTATACACACAACTCACAAGCTAAGCCCTCAATCTGTACCCGTCGGTTCCGCGCTTCGGGCTTCAGCTGCGGTGCCGCCTGGCATGGGCTCGACACGCGCCGGCGCTGACCTCCCCACGGGGAGGCGCGCCTCTGCTCGTGGCCGCGCGCAGCGTGCCCCTGCTCGTCCCCGCGCCACCACCCACCACAGGGTTGGTGAGCGGATCTGTCGCTTCTCGTTTTCCCCTGAATCCTTGTCCTTGCCAAGCCCCAGCTCCAATCAATTGGCGGGTGTTCCCGCAGCCTGTGGGGCAACGTGCCTGCCTCAACCCCGCCGCGTGCCTAGCGAACCCACGGCGAACGGCGGCGAACCCACAGGCGATCGCGAGGATCACCCAAAAAATAGTTGCCACTATCACCTGTCAATGTCGACACCCAGCAGCATGGCGGCGTGTGCCGGCACGCGCCGGCACAAGACTCCCTACGCAAGCAGCAGCCCCGTTCAGCACAACTGCACTAGTGGTAGTGGTAGTGGAAACCATTTTTTTTTCTTTGAGAGTAGTGATAACTAAACATTATATTACTCCGTAGTAGGGTAAGGTTCCTGCATCTGCCCATCACATGGTCCGGCTCCAAGATGTGGTTTCCTCGGCCATATCCTTCCCTGGTGACAGCAGCAAAACTGGCGCCCGCGCACCCGGTCTCTCCTCTCCTCTCCTCTTCTCCCCACGGGTTGGCACGTACCGGCACGAGCCCACTGGTTGTCCCCCCGAAACCCCCGGCACACCACCAAAACCCGTACACCGCCCGCTGGGCCACCACCCACCGTATCCGGCCGTCAACCCAGCAGCATCCCCAGCTCTCCTTTTCCCAAGAGGATCACCTCTCCAATCCTATAAAATCGCACGGCGCTTTCCCGCCCGGAACCGGCAACTCGTTACCGCGACAAGTCCGAGTACAAATCGATCCGTGTTCGTTTTCGCAGCCACCTTAGATTTGAGCAAGCAAGCGATCAATCAGGCGCGATGGCCCCGAGCGCGTCGATGCTGTTCCTGAGCTACCACCAGCTCCACCAGCCGGCGGCGGAGGCGCCGCCGCGCAAGGAGGCGGCCGCCGCGGGCGGGTTCCGGCTCAGCTTGAGCAGTGTTCTGTCGCTCCCCATGTTCGAGCGGCGGCGGAGGGACGCGCCGGCGCCGGCGTGCGGGCGGAGGGAAGACGGTGCGCGAGCGCGACGCCGGCGAGTCGGCGGCGGCGAATAAGGAGCTGGAAGAGAAGTTCGAGGAGGCGGTGCGCCTCAGCTGCTGGTCTTCTTGAACGATCGTCGATCGAAGCAGAGACGCGCGCGTGCATGCCGCGGAATCGAAGCGAAGGGTTGCTTCTTTTCTTTCGTGTCCTGGAGCAACTACTACCAGTACTAGTAGTTAGTGTAGATATATTCAGATTGCTAGTAGTAGCTAACTGCTGCTCCTGCTGTCTTTGATTCTGTGTATATCCATCCTGTAAAATCTTTCTGAGATCCTTTCTCTGTAATATTAATCTCCGTATCACGCCACACGCACACGGCACACGTATTGGTATGCGGAGGAGTTATTTTCTTAGGATTTTACGTTTGCGGCTGTAGTCTGCTTCTCAATCGGTCCTGCTCTATGAGAACGGTGCTGAACTAGCTTTACATTTCTCACTGTACTAGTATCTCAAGTTGCAGCGCCCATGTTTGTCCTTGAAATCGAGTGTTTACAATTCGGTGCCTGATTCTCTTTTCCGAAAGCAACTAATCACGTGTTCAAGTTCCTCCATCCGACTTCTAACGACATGAAAACCAGCATCAGCGACGACGATCCCTGTTGCCACGTCAGTTTAGAGCAGAGCAGAATTACCTGGTTGACTCGTCAACGTTTTTTTTCCTACAGTTGACTCGTCAACGGTTTTTCTTACAATTCTGGGCCTAATCTCATCCAGAGACCAGTTCCGTGTCCAATCCAAATACAAATACTGGATTGAGGGCCATAACAATACCGAGTCCGAACATGAGCGGGCCAGCGGGACCATAAAACAAGTCCCAGACCCAAAAAGCCGCGTCCCGCGGGCCCGCGCCTTCTCCCCACGACTTCTCTCCCCGCCGGGTCCTCCCGCGGCTACTCTTCCCACCGGGCGCCTCCATCCGCTACTCGCCGGCTTCCTTCCTCCACCTCCAGTCCGCTCGCCATGAAGGTAAGCCACACGCTGCGCTTCTCCTACCCTTTTGAGTCCCCGCTGGAATAATCTCGCTGCACCGCACCGCTCCGGATTCGGGGGCTCGGAGGTTCGGTTCTCCGCGGGCGCTAGGTGTTCGACGTAATGCCTCACCGGTTGCTCCTGGCAGATAGCGGTGGAGGGTTGTATGCATGGGGAGCTGGACATCGTCTACGACACGCTTCGGAGCTCGAGGAGGCCGAGGGGATCAAGATTGACCTCCTCCTCTGCTGTGGCGATTTCCAGGTGCGTGCTCCTCATCCTCACTTGTGGTGCGTTCTGGGGAGTAATTCTACCTTTGCGTGACATATTGGATGCGTTTGAGCAAAACTTCATGTGCTTGTTTTTTTTTTCTTTCCATTTTAGTCAACAGTTCCTTCACTTTGTCTGTTTGGAGTGGGACTTGAGAGTAATGTCTGTGATGTTATCTGAAGGTTTGGTAGTAGATGTTAAACACATCTCACATCATGATTTGCATTTTTTTCAGGCTGTTAGGAATAAGGATGATTTAAGACTGTGTTAATGTCCCACAAAAGTATCGTACCATGAACTCATTTTGGAAGTACTACTCAGGGCAAGCAGTTGCTCCGTACCCAACCATCTTCATCGGTGGAAATCATGAAGCATCCACTTATCTCTGGGAATTGTGGTATTTGCCATTTCTATAATTTCTGGTTTCCCTTTGCCTGTAGTTTTTTTTTTCCAAACATATCTTCATGCTCATTAGTCAAATAACTAGAGTTGGCTGTCATAGAATCTGGCAAACTGAAATGTAGTATTATGAACAATTTTATTAACATAACTCAAGTACTGCGTTTACTATTGTGACCACTATGGTTACTTCTATAGGTCCATTAGTTCAGGTCTCCCAGTGGTCCCTATGTGTATGGACCACCATAAAAACACTGGCATATAAAGGAATTCAACCCACTCTTGTTTGTTATTAGACTAGGCTTTCTTTTGCTTCTAACTGACAATTCACTTAGAAATTAATAACAAGGAGGTTAACAGTAAAGTTCTTCAGTACTTTATCTAAGTTTGATGTGTTTTTTGCTCATGGTGTAATACCTGCTATTTTACGCTGTGCTTTTATTACCATTAGGTACTATGGGGGATGGGCAGCACCTAATATATACTTTTTGGGGTTTGCTGGCGTTGTCAAGTTTGGAAACATCCGAATTGGTGGACTGTCAGGAATACATAAGCAACACAATTATCATTCAGGCAAGTCTGATTATTTTACATGCGGCACTTTGGATTTGTTATTCTTTAACCTTTGCATCTAGAAGATATCATAGAAGGACATAAGCCTAATGAAAAATTATCCAACTGTAAATTTTGTTATGCATTGAGTTATCCAAACTTATTGCTACCTATGCAGGACACTACGAGAGGCCTCCATACAATGAACAGACTATACGGTCTGTGTACCATGTAAGGCACTATGATGTTCTTAAGCTTATGCATGTGAAGGAGCCACTAGATATATTCTTGTCACATGATTGGCCTCTGGGAATTACTGAGTATGGGAACTGGCAGAAGCTCATTAGAGAGAAAAAATACTTTGAAGAAGAGGTAAGGTCAACTGGCTTAAGAGATTGCCTTATGTTAAAGCTTAATGGCATGGCATCATGATTCCTCTATAACATATGACACTGTGAAAATGCCTTGAGACAGATTCATTGTAGTGTGCCATAAATACCATAATACTGCATGGTTCATTCTCGGAACCAAAACTCCCTGTTAGTTCTAGAATATGCATTGGTCCTTGCATTTATATGAATAATAAATCTTGCCAAGAGTTACCAGGTGAAACCTGGCCAACTCAATCTTTATTTCCTTCAGTCTCTTGGGCTCTTGGCTTCCTTTACTAGGGCCCCTTCAGAATCTTGAGTCTTGACTTTCTTTACCAGGGAGTCAGGGACAGCTGGACAACTCTCTGAACTATTCCCCACCCTCTTCCTATAGATCAGTAGATGAACGTTCAGTTGCTTAGCTGTGCATCTCCTTTGGGTCCAACTTAGCTATCTCCTTTTACTCAGTGCTTAGAAATTAATTTGTTCTTATTTGGAAAGGCAATAGCATGGTAGAGATAGATTGCTGCGTATGCACGTGTCATTTCTGTTCATAAGATGTCTTGATTTGATTTAGCTGCGTTGTTTGAATGTATTCACTTTCTTACATAATACTACCTCCGTTTGCAATTATATGTCGTTTCAGACAAAAATTAACACTAAATCCAAGTCAAAATGATTATCTGAAACGTCATATAAATATGACCGGAGGGAGTATGTGTTTCATTCTTACCTAGCTCATATCCATATATCTTCTGGAATATTGCTGCATCGGAATATTATACTATTGCCAATGTCCATTTATTTTTCAGGTTAATAATAGAACACTGGGCAGCAAACCTGCAGCTGAATTACTGAACAAACTAAAACCACCCTACTGGTTTTCAGCACATTTGCACTGCCAGTTCCCAGCTATCATCCAACATGGAGAAAACGGACCTACGACAAAGTTTCTTGCCCTTGATAAGTGCCTTCCTGGGCGGAACTTTTTGCAGGTCTATTTCCTTTCAAGATAGTTTCTTTATTTATGAATGAAGTTTTGTTTATATGCTTCTCTCTGAGATTGTACCATTCTATTTCAGGTTATAGACATTCCATCCAATCCAGGACCATATGAAATCCAGTACGATGAAGAATGGCTTGCAATAACACGAAGATTCAATAGCATTTTGCCCTTAACTCGAAGGCGATTTACTATGCGGTTGGTGCATATGATGTCTTTCTCTATTAGCATGTACTATGAAAGTTTTAGTCGTTGCTAAATGTGGAGTTGTTTAATTTTACCGAAGGGATGAGCAGCTTGACACTCAAGATGACCGAGAATGGGTTCGGAGCAAGTTGACCACTAGAGGATTTAGGCCATTTGATTTTGTCCAGACTGCACCATCTTTCAATCCATCCAATCCAGTCTGTGGTTCCTCCATAACAGGTCAGTTTGATATTCGCATCTTGACCGAGAGTTGTAAACAAGGCAGTGAAAACATTACGAATTTCCTTTTGATGCAATTGCCTTTCTATTGAAAGTCACAATTAGCACAAACTTTATATGTGGCTCTTAACCATTTACAGTTATCTTTCAAACAGTTATCGCATGTAGCTCTTTGAAAAATGTTTCAATCTTTTACCTTTCTTACCAAACTTCCGGTTTGTGCCTAAAACATTTCTCCTTTCTTATACACAGGAAGTTGCAAGAATCCACAAACAGAGTCTTTTCTCCAGCTTCTCGAACTCCCATATCTGCTGGACTCATCTACCTCTGAGGGTGTGTATGCCATTCTGTTATATTAAGCCCTGTATTTCATATTTATAAAGGATAGTATTGACAAGTTTTAGCTGGGGTCGGTACTGTATTCTCCTCCGTAGATAGTTGGTACTGTCACTTATACTTCCACCTTTTGATCATTTGTGTTTTGCAACTTTTGGTCTGCAGGGGTTCATACAAACGAGTCAGGCTCTCAGCCACAAAACACGCTTGATGATGAAGATATAGAACTACCGGATGAAGATGAAGATGCCGCAGATGATGAGTGATGGGACGTAGTTGGACAAGTTCCCTTGCTGCCTTGCACCATCCCAGTTGCAGGGTTTGCCTTGATGGGTGGCTTTGTTTCTGTAGAAGAGGAACTAAAATGTACTAGATTGTAGTGACATAGCTGCTTGTCGGTGTTAAATTGTTGGTGTCCTCCACTAGCCAACAGGTGTTAAATGGTGGAAAATGTTAACCCAAATGTCATCTAGCAAAATCGAGGTCAACTTTCCTAAACCCATCCTGTTTGTGTGTAACTCCTGACCGGTCTCGTTTCTAGAAGATTGCTATGTATGAATGCTTAATACTTCGGAGCACTTTATATTGTGCAAATACTTGTCACGTCTCATTCGCAAGGCGGATTCCGTTTTTTTTTTCAAAAGTTCCCTATCAACTTTACTTATTTCCATTCAGCTTCATACTTGTAGTATCATGACAGGGCAGTTTACCACAGAACGCCGTAATTCTCTGTTTTTTAGCATTAGGCTGAACACCAACCTGCAGACGTCAGTTGCCATTGTTTTTTTTATCCTTGACACAACTTGCAGAATGCAGAAGTATGTTTTTTTTTCTGTTAGAGATCATTTTCTTAGATCACTCTATCAAGCTTACTGTAGCTTTTTTTTAAAGGAAATCAAACTTACATTACAATAGCTTTCTCAGATCACATTATGAAAGAAACAACTCATGGACTTGTCCTGAAACTAAACCTGCAACCGACTACACGTCTGAAAACACCCTGGCGCCGTTCTACCAGTGTTCTGATTGCTTTGCTCATGCCCACAACGAACGCCGTTGCCAACGCCCCATTACGCCACGCGCAATCATCTTACAGGACTACCAACTCGCCTCTCCGGTCACCTCCCACAAAATCTTTCTCTGACCAGGGAGAGTTTAGTAGCATGATGCGCAGTTCCTTTTCCTCTTGACAGAAAAACTATGCTGAACCGTTCCAGTTTCTGGAGAGGAATTCTTTACTACTTTTTCAGCAGCAAAACTATGCTGCCGCCGGCCACATAATTAGAGACTTAATTGCAATTGGTTGAGCAGGTAATTTCCAGGGGGGACAACATCTCAATCAGTGATGGGGTTGAGAGAGACTGTAGGAAAATTTTCATCAATAACCTAATGCATGAGATTTCAGGGCAAGCTATCAATCAGATCGTTTCAAGCCCATTGGTTTGAGAAGATTTGGATCTTTCCACCTCAATCATGCATGTAAAATTTCTCACAAGCAGACAAATTTGTATGAAGGGGCTACAGAGACCCCACTTGCTGGGATTAGTGGTTACAAGTGTGAATTTAACAAATCCGCAGAGTGGGAGGAGATCAGATGCTTTGGCTAACAAACAAGTCTTAATTGTTACCACAAGAGCAAGGTAGCCTAGGTAGGCTTTGGTTGACTAATGCAACTTAGTTGTCAAGGCACTTAGGTGTGATGTACTGTGATACAGAAGAAAATAAGGTTGTACACTTGCATTGGTATTATTTTTCCATGGCTGCATTGTGAGGGAGTTCACATGGAAATGAAGGCATCGTGTTGTCATGCTGAAGATTTGTTGCCATGGAGAACAAGGAGATGAGTTCTTTGGAATAGTGGTTCTCATTCCAAAGAATTCCCTATAATCTTTTTAAAAAGTTGCATGTTAGGAAAAAAAATCACAGCTAAGTGGTCTCTGTCTCTCTGTACACTTAATACGATTATTATTTTGAATGCCTTCTTTATAATTTTCTATTAATTTGTGGACAAATTATACTTCGGATAAGTTGATTAAGACAGATATATAAAGATTGGTTACAATCGCAGTCTGTCAACAATTTGTGAAGTTTCTCAACAATAACAAAAGACAAATCTTCAGTAAGCTGAAATGACATGTAACCAAAAAGCCATGAAAGGCAACAACCGGGCACATTTATTTATTTTTATGCTTGTATGCGAGAGTAAACAAGAGAGCACAACTACATCTTGATCCTGTGACAACTGACGACAAAATCCACATGTGAAAAACTAGAAGCAAAGGGTTCCATCAAGTTGCGGCAAACCCAACTTGTAGGACCCTCAAAAAAACAAAGAGGCCCTTACTGTACTTCCGAATCAAGGCTTGCAAAGTCTCCCTCAGGGCTGAAAAAAGATGGCACCATTTTCTCCACAATCGAAGCTTTTT